>LS492828.1:1498407-1514374 GCA_900490845.1 Pristionchus japonicus | reverse complement strand
AGCCCAGATAGAGACCACCATCATCATCATGGATCGCATGGTCCCCATCATGGCAGACATGGACATCATTGCAGCCCAGATAGAGACCACCATCATCATCATGGATCGCATGGTCCCCATCATGGCAGACATGGACATCATTGCAGCCCAGATAGAGACCACCATCATCATCATGGATCGCATGGTCCCCATCATGGCAGACATGGACATCATTGCAGCCCGGACAGAGACCATCATGGCTTCAAGAAAGATTCAACGGATTGCTGCAATGACTCTGACTATTACAGCTATTGATTTACTTATCCGTTCAACTGTACAATATATTCTATGTTTATGTGCGTTATTCATTCGACTCAAATCTGTGTACATTACTCGATTACTCATAAAGAATATAAGCATAGTAAGCATTGCATTCAAGCCCACTCAGATGAATTACAGTCGATCGAAAGTTGGAATTACAATCAATTCTGTTCTGAACCCAAGTGATTTCATCATACTGAAGCATTGGAGCTTTGTGATGATTCTCATATTAGCGCAATCTTTTTTCATTCGACAATCTAAATCCTTTAAATTATTTTGCTTCGCTTCAGTGAGAATTGCAATACATCCTCGAACTATATCTCGAACTTTAATAATGCTTTCTCCGTTAATTTATTGTCATCTCTTCTTATATTGCGGCTTACTTTGTTAATTCATAGGGAGGCTTGATTTTCTCGTTTTTTTTTATTCAATGAGCAATTGGATGGCTTGATTTTATCGTTGCAGAAACCTTAATGTATACCCCCTTCAGACTTAGCAAGGAAATCCCAAAGATGATTCCTGAAAATAGAATTCACGAAAAGGTATTATCTGAGAGTAAGAATCGATAGCTTCTCATTCGATCCCTCCTTCATCTTGACTTCGCTTTTCACGATAATGGAAGAGATGCAAATGACTCTTTCCATTCTCCATTCCATTTCCTTTCTTTGCTCTCTCCTCTTCCATTCATAATCGGGAAAGGGAATTCGAGGCTAATGGAGTGGGAGGATATTCTAAATGAGGAGCATTACTTACATCATTTCTTTGTTAGAGATACATGCTACTGCATCTTAATGTCGAGTGAGTTCCTTCACAGGAGTAGTTATCATTATCGCAGTGATATCATCAGATTCATTCTTCCGATAGAAGGATAATTGGTTATCTCGATGGTCTTAACTAATCGTCTTCTCGATTCATTCAACCGTCAGAGGTCACACTTCCTCCTCCAGGGTGGAACACTTCCTGTTGATATACACTAATTAGTCGTGTCTATCTCATTCTCTCCTTCTCTCTCACGTAAATTCAATGAATCGAGAAGATTTATTCGATAGATCGAGTAAAATCCCTCTCCCCATCACTGCAAAACATCGAATACAATCGTAGAATAAGAGGTGTTTTCGACCCATTCCAACTCCCATTCAATTCAACCAACTTTTTTCTTCTACACCGCTTTCAAGTTTAAGTTTTCCAGTTCCGTATTCAATTGATTCAATTCATTCCGATCCTATCGTACGATGTCCGAATATTTGAAGTGATCTCTTGACAGTGAACTGTAGTTGTTCAGTTGTCCCTCTGCTCCTTCTCCCTTCTTCTCTGCCTCTCTCTCCTCTCCTTCATTCATTCACTCTCTCACTTCGCGAGTTCGCACATAAAATCTTTATGCGGCATATCATCATCACATCTATATTTCACTCCCACTTATTAGTATTCATCTCTCTCTCCCATCTAACGGGACTCAACTACTCCTTCTCTCTTCGTATCAGTCCTTTCTCCATCAATCTCTCAATCTATTTTCATATCAAGTTCTTCTCTTCTTTATCCGCGCATCTCCTTCTCAACACCTCAATGTCAATAGTGACCACTCAAGAGCAGACTGGGGGAGGAGAGAAGAGGGGAGGGAGAGGGGGAGGGGGAGGGGAGGGGGGAGGTGGGAGGTGGGATAGAGGGAGCAGAGAGAGGCAGATATCAACAAAGCCAGGTGATATCTCTCCTTTCCCTCCCTCGTCCCTCCTTCTCTTCCCTCTCAGACCAACTATAGTCAAACCGTCTCCATTCCCTATTGTGCTTTCCTTCTATTCGAACAACTCGACCTTGTCTCTTCTCTCTTTACTTCGTATGTTATTTGGGTGGTCAAAGGAGGAAAGGAATCACTTCCATTCCACAGTTTGAACTCTGATTGAATAGGTAGATAAAACCCTCTCTGTCCTCTTTCTATCGATGGATCAAGAGCTCTCTCTCTCTCCTCTGTTCCCTCTCTCTTTCTATCCTTTCGCTCCATTAAGTATGCATCACTTTGCCTCTCAAAATTGGATGGGAAAAGGTCTGTGGCAAGAGTGCGGGAGTATGCAAACATTTCATTTCCTTCCTTAGATCTCGCAAGGATTTCTCTCTTCTCTGCTTCTGTTTTTCTACCCCTTTTTAGTCAGTCTGATCTCTCTTCAGACAAGAATGGAATCTTCCTCCATTCCATCATCATTTATCCTTGTCTTCTATCTCTTCGAATCAACAAGTTCCTCCACTAGTTTCTTCTAATCCTCAAACAAACAAACCAACTCGTATTCACATCAAATTTGTCGATCGTTGACACTCTTTACTAGTTCACTTCACTTTCACTCAGCCTAATCCCCTTCCCTCTCTCTCTCTCTCTCTCACTCCTCATTCATAAACAACAAACTTATCAACAAGGGCACTTTACAATTTGAAAGTGGAAAGAAACATCTCTCGTATTTCATTCTTCCTCTCTTCCTCTCCTTCTTCTCTCCTTTCAAATCTGCCTAATCCCTTCAGTAGATTGACTCCTCCCTCTTCGATAGCCGTTCCCTCTCTCTCCCCCTCTCTCTCCCTCTTCCATCATTCCATGTTTCCTCCCTTCCCCTCTCTCTCCCTCCATCTCACCTCATTTGCCTGTCTCATTCACAATCACTCTGGATGGCAAACGAAAGAAGAGGACGATTGCTTCCTCCCTTCCTCTTCCAATCACTTTTTACTCTTCTTATCACCACCCTCAATTTCCGTTTATTGAATGTTGCCATAATCTGTCACTGATAGTGAGAGATAAGAGGTAGCCCTTCCCTTATCTAGTACATTCATTCCCTTCTTTCTCACCTCTCTTCCACTCTGACTCGTCTCCATAGAGAATCCCCTTCTCTTCCCTTCACTGATTCATAACTGAAAGTGGAAGAAACTGAAATGGAAGTGGTCACTATCCATTCCTTCCCTCATTTCTTCCAATATCGATTTGATAACTTTCCTCCTTCTATCATTTGCTGTATTCGACTATGCAAAAGTGCATTCCATTATCCATTCCGTATACTTTCTCATCAGTATCAGCTTACCTTCTCTTCCTATGTTATTACTCTTTTTGATCCATCTCTTCTTTCTTCTCATTCATCTCTTCTCCCTATTCGTCGTTCTTTCTTATCCATAAAATGGCTTGACTGCACACTGTAAATGGGCTATCCATTCCCTCTTTTCTCTCCTTCTACAAACACAACTGTAGGAAACTAGTACTATTCCGTTCCCATTCCATCTCCAGAGGGAGAGAGAGACTGATAGTGAATAGATGACGAGAGGGACCTCACTGAAGTTTGAGAAGGGCGACGAGTCATACTCTCGACTGCGCCTCTCTCTGGACCCCCCCCCCCTCCACCCCTCTCCTCTTTCTCTCTCTTCCCTCTTCTCTCTTCCGACAAGGTCACTTCTGCCCCCTCTGCAATTCCTTATCATTTTGCTCTATCGCAAGTCGGTTCTGTTTCCCTTTCCCTCCTTCTCTCTTTCTCTTCCCTCTCTCCTCCATCTCTTCTCCCTTCTCCTTCCAATAACTCGCTTCCTCTATAGCGAGTTCCACCATTTCTCAATTTTGCTTGCTCATTTTATACCCTCAGGCGTTGTTTTGCCAAGTTTCTCGTGCGAATTTTCCTGTCTCATTTCGTATTCCGAATTAATTCGCACATCTTCTTCTCCTTCTCATTTCACAACGTCTCTCTTCTCCTTCAGTAGATCACTCCAGATTGAGTCTCTCTATCTAGTCATTTTCCACTGCTTTAGTCATTCCTATCCCTGAGGTCATATTTCCGTTTCCTCCCTTCTCTCTCTCTCTTTCACCCATTCCTTCCCTTCCCTCCAGACTTCTTTTTGCCCCTATCATCAATCAGAGAGTAGAGAAATTTTGGAAGAGAGAGAGAGAAGAGGAGAGGAAAGAGAGAAGTGAGATGAGATCCCATTCAAACTTCGACTCATTTGCCGTGTGTTGCAGTTCCAATTTATTTCAATCCGAGATTGATCTTTGAGTTTGCAGATGAGCCGACAATGAAGGAGTTGATCAAGAGAGAACGATCAGCAGAGGCATTCGCAGAGTGGTTGGAAGGCAAGTGATGAAGCTGATCTACGTTTGTGCTTGGACCTTTCTTCCGAAAAAGATGTTATTTTGAAGAATTTTTCTAGATGACTAGACCATGACTAGCTTGGCAGCAAAACAAAAACAATTTTCGTAGTATTTCGTCTATTTGGGGCACATTGATCTTTGATCTTTTCAGGATGCAGTCAACCCCTTCTCATCTCTTCTCTTCCATACACTGGAAAGACTTCATTCGTCAAGCAGGTTTGATCTTTGATCTTTCCCTTAGTGCCAGTCGAATATGATTGTATTAGACTGCCGTTCCTCCTCTCCTCCTTCCTTCCATCCTTCTCACCTCCCATCTCCCCTCTAGTGCTCTCTCTCTTCCTTCCTAAGTGACTCCTCTCCATATGGCATCCCCTCCCTCTCTCTCAAGATGAGGTCATTCTCCCATATGATGAAGCGACAAAATGGGAGTCTTATGGGAGAGAAGACTGTTAATTATTCTTACTCTTTCCCCTCCCTCTCTCTTTTACTCGAAGTACTCTTTCCATTGAGGGAAGCAAGGTTCAGTCAAGGGTGACAATTCGTTTTCCGGATGATTTGCAACTGTTTTGGAGAGAAGAATCAGTGTCCATCTGTCTATTCGAATAGATGATCCAATCTGAGAAGTGAAGAGGGGAAGGGAGCATCCAATATACGAGAAATGAGAAGAGGAAGAGGGAAGAGTGCTATGGAGATGAAAAGAAGCGTCGTTCCTCCTCTCCATTTCACTTTTTGCTGTTCATTTGAGTAGGAAGGAAGTGAACTGAGAAGGAAGAAACTTCTATTGGATATTGTCGATGCAATCGGTCTCTCTTCTCACAATTGGCAGTGTTGCGAGAGGAGACTCTAAGTTGATTTAGCATACTCGCCCTCTCCCTTCCATTCAAAGACTCGAATAGGGACTCCTCTCGACGGATCCAACTAACTCAATACAATTCCACCCCCATCACGGACTTCCTTCCGAAGTTCCGAATAGAGAAAGAGAGGGGTGGGGAGAGAGAGGGAGAAGAATGGAATCGGGACCACCCATGCTGAAATTTTCCTAGATTGACTGGAGAGAAGTACTAATGCTTACGGGAGAGAAGAAAAGTAGAGTTGAAAGGGGGCTGAATGACCGAGAGTTTCTGACTTGAAAGGAAACATTTGGGGACGATTCCTTGCAAGTTTTGTGACAGCTTTTCCTTCCATCAATCTATTCCTCTCCCTAGAGTAATCCATTCCTTTTTCAATTTCTGTCCGATTAGGTTAGAGTCTCGAAGGAATACTTCTTCTTCTGAGTTGAATCGAGGGAGAGAAGTGGTATTGTCCCTTTGTGTTGATTCAGAAGGTGACTGGAATGGAGACGACCTCTCTCACAGTAACCCTATCCCCCTCCCCCCCCCCCCCCTTCTCCCCCCTTCGAGACTGACCCCTCTGAATTGTCCCCCAGGCAATGATTACTCGTAGCGGGTCGAGTTACAGAGAGGGAAGGCGCATCCCTTGTCTCTCTTCCATTCCTATGAACTCTCTTTGGAAGGGGACCACTCTATGGGAGGGTTCGTGTTAGACGGTCGTCGGTCAATTTGGAGAGTGGGGGACACTAATTGAGATGGCGTGAAACATAACTAGAGAGAGGAAGGAAGCTCATCGAAGAGTCTATCTCTGAGGGAAGAGGAAGGAGGAGAGGGAGGAGAGGAGGGAGAGAGGGAAGGGACCAATCTGTCCCCTAATTGGTGCTCACCCATCCAAAAAGAATGAAGAATCATGAGGGAAGATAGGAATATCAGTAATCGATCGTATTTCAGTTGTCGATAGAATCGGAGTGTGCAGCCGTCCATTACTGTAGTCGAGAAGAGCCGTCATCGATTGATACTGCGAGTGTATTGAGGAGTTTGGCCACTCAATTAGTACGGTGAGTGAAGGAGGGAGCTGATAGATAGGGAGAATGAGTCTCTCTTCCAGTCGATTTCCCAATCTCGTTCTACCGTACCTCTCATCGGTGACTCTTCTAGCTGATATCTCTACATCCATCGACCATTATCTCGCATTGCCACTCGGTGAGACTGATGATTATCAAATTGAATTCATCTTATCGATATCAGTTGATCTTTGATCTTTGCAGGATCCCTTCCTCTTCCTCCGAAACCTCTATTCATCATCATCGATAATGCTCTTCCTGAGTTGTATGACGTCATTTTCAAGGTTTGATCTATTTCGAGATTCGGAAAAGGGATCTTTGATGAATGGCTCATTCACTTTTTGTCCTTCTTTACCGGGGTGGTCTTTCTTTCTTCTTCTTTTCTTCTCCCATTCTCACCTTATCCTCTAAACTTCTCAATGACCCATGGGAAAGAAAAGAGACGAACCATCCTTTGATTGTTCAAAGACCGGCGATCAAAGAAATCCGGATAAGAAAGGAATAAGAAGGGTTTCACTACCGAAGGAGAAAGGTATTCGATTGCATAGTGATGATGCAGTTCATTCCAGCTCCAATCATCCCTTCCTTCATGGTTGAAACTCGTTGTGACGACTCGATCTCTGCCGAATGACGAGGTATCTTCATTTTTTCGAGCTCTCGATTAAAATTTGCATAAGATTATCACGTTCACTATCACTACTATGATCACTATGTTAGAGCCAACAATGATGGCGAGTTCGTACACCGTTAATCTCTTTCAGTATCACCGTTACTTCTCTCTCTTCCATGAACTTTCTCTCTCTGGAGAAAACGATGAATTGAGGGAATTCGCCCATTCTCGACTCCCTCAATGCTGTGAAGAAGATGTGATTCACGCTAGTAAGGTGAGTGTTCTTTGATCATCGTTGCTCATAGTTTGACCCTTGAACTCTTCAGGGTTCATGGTTCTACGTGGATCAAGTTGGACGTGCACTTGACTACGGTCTACTGCAGCCGGATGATCTGCCTGATGGTGAGTAGATGGAGCAATGATGCAGAAGATGAAGGGAAGAGTAGATCACGAATGATTGATTACAGGGACGGAAGGACTCCTGAAGGCCCTCTGTTCATCTCCCTCTCTTCCCGCTCGTCTCTCCATCTATCTCATGCTAATCAAGGTACCGTATCCTACCGTATTCCTCCTCCATCAATCGATATCCATCTCAGTCCTCTCGTCGTCCTCCTTCCCATTCTGATCTTCTCTCTGTGGGACAGATCATGGTCAACGATGTCCTCCCCAGCATTCAGAAGGTAGTTGAACCCCTCCTTCACCTCGATCTGATCTTTGATCTCTCTAGGATTTGGAAGATCTCTCTCCCATTCTCTCCTGTTCTGATCCGGTGATTCTCTCTGGATCATGGGTTGACTTCGAAGGAGATTTAACTCCCTATCACACTGCATGGGCTGATCACTACAAGGTGAGGACGACGATTACTAGAGGACTCACGCTGTCGGAAATGAGACAGGCGACGAATCCTAATGGCTCACCATCTGTCATTTAGGTGAAGAAGCGGAAGACTCCTCAGGATCTCGTTGAACTCGCGTACCATCTCGCCCATTCTGGTATGGTTTCCAAGTCAAAATACGGTGGTTCTCTCGTACGATAGCTCCTAAATATAGCTCCTTCTTTCGCGATTCCTTTATACATCCGGGTGTCTCAACCCCAATCTGTCTCATGGCAGTCACCGATTAGATCTCCCCCTCATTTGTTCCCCCTGTCACCCGAGGGAAGAGAGGGAGAGGGGAGGAGATAATGGACCCAACCCAGAAGGGAAGAGTCTGATGCATATTGACATGAGGAGATGTAGAAGAACGATTAGGCGCATTTCTTAGAGGGAGAGAGAGAGAGGAGGGAGGGAGGAGGGAAGGGTAATCTGAGTAAGGAGGGGATGACTACAGCAGACTGGATCTCCCTTTGCAGTAGGTCGAATGATGGTCTGAAATAGAAGGAGATTGGAGTAGAGAGAGGAAAGGAAGTAGTAGAGGTGACTAAAGGACTCAAGGGAGAACTGAAATAGACAGAAGGAGAATAGAGTAGAATGACTCAATTGAGAGAATGGAAATGGCAGGTCACTATGAATGCAGAATGGTGTAGGGACCGAAAAGTTGCCTAAGTATGATGCAATCTCCATCATTTCAGTACGGTCTCTGGATGATTCCATCATGATTCTCCATTCATTGGGAGCTTCTCGTCTTTCTCTCTCTTGCCCTGTATTCGATGAACCTACGACGGCTCTTCTCGAGAGAGTTGGTTGTAGAGTTGAGAGGATTGATGATCAGGTAAAAGATAAGGAAGAAGTAATCACGAAGAGAGACCGATGATTGCAGGAGGATTTCGTGTTTCTCTGCTCTCTGGGAGATTTGAGTAGAATTTCGGAACTGCTGATGAATGGTTAGTTCTCAATCTCCTCTCATTCCATCACTGATCTTTGATCTCTCCAGTCTCCTCTCCTCCTCCTTCTCCCTCTTCGATCTCTCTTGGATTCCTCGCTGCAGCCTCAAGAGGACATGTCGAAGTGTGCGAGATGATACTCGATAGACGACCGGAGGTTCGAGTTATTTGTTGCATTCTTCATCATACTGTATGCTCAAAAATAGTCGTAACAAACGAAGGTAGTGCTCATAGATGAATATCCGATTTCAGAGTATCCACTTCTCTTCGTCTTCATCCTCAGAAGGTCAATGGAATGCTCTGAGAGCAGCTGCATGTGGAAACCATCTGAGTGTACTCGAAATGCTCATTAGAAGAGGTGAGAGAGAATTATTTCGAAATCTCGGCAATACTGAAAGGGGTTCCCGTGATTGTTTTCCCTCCTCTTTCGGTAGCTGTCCCATCGAATTCCCATCATTACCTCATCCATTTCCATTTAAATGAGTCTCTCTCTCCTCTTTTTCTCCCGATCGTCTTAACGACCTCATTAGGATAGAAAGGCATTAGACAATGAGGCTGTCACGAATTAGAGGAGAAGAGGAAGAGAGGAAGAGAGAGACCGACTGAATGGAGCCAAAAGGACTGAAATGCTTACTGTATTAACCTACCGGTTGAAAGGGGGATGAAATTGACATTCCCATTATCCTCCACTTGAGATATTCCGTGACAGAAACCACTTCGCTCTGATTGATATCTCTGTCAGAATAGATGGCTTTCTATCGGGAGTGTCGTAATACTCTATGCAATTCATGGGTAATGGAGGTGCTTTGACTGACTGAGGTAGTAAATCAAGAGAGGTATTGGCAGAAACAGTAATCAAGTAACAGATGGAAAGGGGTCGATTGTTTGAATTTAAGCATACTGAATGTGAGAACTGCAGTTAATTATTCATTATGGAACCCCTTCTCTTCAGGAGTTCCTGTTGATGAATGCGGAAATGGAGGAAGGACGGCATTGAGAGCTGCTGCATGGTAAGAGGATTGATACTTGATCTTTGATCTCTCGGTTTCTCTTCCTACTCATTAAGTGCGAATGCGGCAACAGTGCCCTTTCCTTTGATGGTCTCAATCCGATAGACGGGACACATTAGATGGAGACTGATCCATGCACAGTCTCCAATTGTATATCAAGTGGGAGTCTCACTCTCTCCATTCTCCCTTCTCTCTCGAGTAGATCAAAGGGAGACCGCCCTCCCTCTTGAGATGACACTCAACGCATCTTTGGGGGTGAAATCATGCACCGAATGAGTTGATGAGGAGGGAAGGAGATGCCATTAGGGATGAGAGAGACAGATGCGAGTGAGAAGAAGGAAGGAACTGTTGAGGAGGGGGATGGAGTATTCGATTGCAGGGCTGGCCATCGACAGATCGTCGCCTGTCTTCTTAAGGCGAAGGCAGATGTTGAGAAGAGAGATTCTGAGGGTTCGTCTCACTCTCCGATTCTCAGAGTCAATAGAAACTCTCGAAGACTGTAATCGTTCAATGCAGGTCGAACAGCTCTAATGGCAGCTTCATTCATGGAGAACAACGAGATAGTCGAGGATCTGTTGAGAGGAGGGGCTGACGCGAATGTGAGTTGGCTCTTTCTACCCAGAGACCAAAGATCAACCCCTTCATTTCAGTGCGTGGATACGTCGGGGGCGACGGCTCTCCATCTCGTTCTCTCCAATGGATGCAAGAGTGAAAGACATCGACTCACTGTCAACACTCTGCTCAGTTGTGAGTCCCATTCCCTTCTTTGAGTGTTTCATGAACCTACTATTACATTGGCTGAACTCATCTCTTGCAGTCAAATCGAACGTGAATCTGGTTGATTCTCACGGTCGCACATGCATTCATCTGGCTGCGTACCACGGGGATGAATGTCTTGAGACCATTGCGAGACACGCCGATCAGATCGATCTACCTGTGAGTCGAGAAAGGGAATACGGTAGTTATCGATTGTCGTTGCAGGACTCAGATGGACGGACTCCCCTGATGTTGGCTTCGAGTCAGGGACAGATCGATTCAGTGCAGATGCTAGTGAGCAGAGGAGCCAATATCGATTCCATCGATGATCAAGTGAGAGAAGGAGGAAGGAGAAGAGGGATGATGAGGGGATTGCAGGGTCGAACAGCTCTCATTCTGGGGGCTATCAATGGCCATCTCTCCATCGTTGATCTACTCTTGAGTATGGGAGCAGACGAGGGACACAAGGTTTGTCGTTTAGAGGCACTTCCTCTCTACGAAGAAGGAGAGCGTTGCGCAACAGTTTCCGGTAGTAAAGGGAGATTGGAGGGAATTAGAGAGAGATCCGAAGGAGGCAGGTGGTGGGAAGGGAGAGACGACGATTCCGAATGGACACACAATCAAATGGACACCTAATTCGAGTGAGATGGAGAGTAGTAATGCATGTCTGATTCAATCAAGTAATGGTGCCAGGGAGATGTGTTGAAAGGGGCAGATTGGATAGTGATGATGCAATCTCAGGACAACGAAGGGGCGACTGCCCTCCACTACGCAGTTCGTCACAAGTCTCTCGAATTGACACGGGCTCTCGCCACGACAGCTACCGTATCCACTTGTGACTCTCAGGGGAACACTCCATTGATTGTGGCTGCCGAGTATCCCAATGTAGAGGTACGGAAGATGATGTATACTGTGTCTTATCGAGGGTTCTTTTCAGGTAATCGCGGAGCTCCTCCAATGTGGTTCCTCTCCCTCTGCCCAATCTCTCCATGGACAGACTGCATTGAGAGTTGCTGCACTTGCGGGAAATGTCAATGTGAGTCGAGGGATTCTGCGAGCTGTGAAAGAGACTGATATTCATGGAAATCCGATTCCCTCCTCAGATTGTTCGTCTTCTCTCTTCTCGAGTCTCCGATTGTGATCAGAAAGACGTGGAGGGAACTCCTCTCCTCCATTCTCTTCTCATCTCCAATCAACTCTCGATGGCCTCTACTCTTCTCTCTCTAGGTGCTTCTCCCTCTACGAGAGATGTCCATGGAAGGACTGCTGCTCATATTGTGAGTATTGGATAGGGATGATGCAATGGGAAGGAGAGGAAGTCAGTTTGATCTCATTGAAGGTCTGTTCGCGAGACGACGTGGCTGCAGCCAGATTATTGTTGAGAACGATGAGAGATGGAAGGATATTCGAGGAGAGAGACGATGGAGGTCAGAACTCATTCTCATAAGGAGGAGACAATCGAATGAAGATCTAATCCTCTCCCTCAACAGGTCGCACACCTCTAATGACGGCAGTTTGGGCTGGTCACTACAATATCGCCTCTTTCCTTCTCGAAGTGGCCAGTGTCGACCCTAACGCTATCGATAAACAGGTATGATTTGCTCACTTCGACCATTGTATTCATCCCATCCTTCTTCCAGGGTGCTTCTTCCCTCTCAGTAGCAGTCCAATTGGGCCATCGAGAGCTAGTTCATCTACTGTTGAAGTGAGAGAAGATACAGGAAACTCAATCTTCCCTTTCATCAATCAGCAGACGTTGAACCCAATCTTCCCTTTCAGATTGGGAGCCGATCCACTAATTCGTGATAAGGCAGGAAGGACAGCTCACGATGTTGCCAGAATTACGGGGAAGGAGAATATAAGGTGAGATAGAGAGGAAGAAGAGAGAGTAGTCGTTCTCATTGCAGAGTAATGCTCAAATCAGCGACAGGATCGGCAGATTCGTCTGGATTCGGAAGTATGCCATCGTCTCCTCTCGAAGTGGCTAGGAATGGTTAGACTCCTTCTCTTTCTCCTTCAATCTTCTTCTCTTCCAGGTACTCATCTCTCAAGAAGAACTTCGTTCGTTCTCACTGCTCCTCTCTGAGATTATTTATAGTATCTGTTTATTTATAATTCAATTCTCTTTCTTCAATTGTTATCATCGCCTGCTCCAATTTCCTTCTCCTTTCAAAGCATTACTCTAAGTCCTTCTTCTTCCCATTTCACTTATTCGCCCTACCTCTGAATTTGTTCGCCTCTTCATCCCAAATATGTACAGAAAGTGTTCTCCGATCTCTAATCCCGATTAATGCACAATCTTCCGTGAAACAGTGTAATCCCCTCTCTCCGTTCATTAATTGCCTTCTAACCCGCAGTGATCTTCCCCATTGTTAGTGCCAATCCCAGATATCCTAGCATAATTATAATTATTTCGAAATCTCTTCGATAGAATTCCCGTAATTCAAACGACCGGTGACCACTCAATGAATTGTATGCTGAACTTGCTTCCATTGCTTGTAATCGATATTATAAACGATGTTTTATAGCGCCTTCTTTTTCGAAAGACACAAACCCGTTCGAGGCGGACAAAGTCAGTTATTCAGATGGAGAAAAAAATCATCGAGTTCTCAAAGATGGTAAAAGTTGATAAAATGGGGAAGAGATATCTTACCCTTGTGACTCCCGAGAAGCGTGTGGCACTTATTCCCATCAATTCTCTTATTTGAATGCGTGATCTTCCTTCCAGTCCCCCGATGAGTACCCCAGCACGAGAGGAAGTTATTAGCCAATTCACTGATCTACTGACGAGAGTCTCCGATGAAAAGGTGGAATGTGTAATGAACCTTCAATCATTATATATTTCAACAGGCTCTCAAATTTCTCAAGTCTATCTACAATCTGTATCATAATTTCCCTCAAGAGCGATTCACTTTGGAAAATTTGACTCACCGTGAGAAGACTGTGAGAGATCTACTTCATTGTTAAAATGAATTTGAACTTCTCAGGATATGTATCACTTCTCAGCAACAGCCGTAATCAATGTTATTCGAAGACTTCGGTCACGAAGAGACTTGTCGTTCTTTCAAAATATAAGTGCTGAAAGGTCAGTACTTTCGGAGTAGTTTCGAAGCTCACAATCGATTGAAGGGAAGTACTTTCTGGTTTGGTCTTCCTTCGAATCGAGATGATTCCGATCTGCCATGAAATAATTCAACCTCTTTTCGTGAGTGAATTCCGAGGAGAGAGTTAATTAATGTGCTCAGGATCCGCTACGGAAATGGATTGAGAAATCGATAGACATAGAGGCTGTCTTGAAGAGAGTCATTTGGGAGAATTATGAGAATGGGAAATATCAAGTAAGGGACCTTGAATCTGTAGAAATCATTTGTTTGTTTTCCAGGGAAACAATGACGAAGGGCCAATTGATCACTATTGGTGGTCAGCGAGAAGAATGAACGATGAGGAGAAGAGATTCAGTGATCTTCGATGGAATGAAATCGACCAATTGGATCTTGCAGTTAGAGATGAATATAATCTCACTGATTGAATGCATCTTTGAACCCTATTTTGGAACCGCAAGATATTATATTCGTTGTTCTTTCTCACATAATTTCACTGCAAAAATCCCGTTGTATTTCGATGAGCTTTGAAGTTGTTTCTATTAAAATCAATTTCGATTCTCTCCTTTCTTCTGTGCACTTCTTCATCATTCGCATAGCTCACGAATCTTTATCAGTGGTTATTTAAGAAATTGGTATTCGGTGAAATAAATAAACATTTGCGAAACATTATAAAATTAGTGGAAAAGAGATCTGATTCGGCCGAACCACTTGACGATTCTTCTCTTGCGATTCATCTTCTGCTGATTGATTACCGTCGATGTTGCAGCTGGCATGGTGGGATTACTCCGGAGAAAGGAATAATTGATTGAAGGAAGGTAATAATTCATAGGAAGGTTATCATGAAAAGGAAGGATATCATAAACAGGACTTTCATCGTATCTTCTTCTAGAAATACTAGAAATATCGGATCGTTTGCAATATTTGTACTAAAGCAATCTTTCTCACTGTCAATATCTCGCATTTCAGATCTAATAGCTTCGCTACTTCAAATGAGTGCTTTATTTTTCTTGTCCATGCCACTGATGTATAATAAACCACTCTCTAAAACTACAATTTTCATCTGTATTTCGTTTCTAACAACGCATCTTTGATCTGCTATGTCACGTTTAAAATACACACTTTGGAGGAGGTAACGGCCCCTTCAAAGTGGGGTGACTCGGGGTGACTCGCTCGTTTGGGGGGGGGGGGGTCTGCGGTACTGTAGAAGAAGTGACGTCTTTGGAAATGTTGCCTGGACTGCACGATATCGGAAGGTCTAGAAGGGCCCAAAACCGCAGAAAATCCGGCATCGAAATTTGACTCGCTCACAGATTCAGCCGTTTTGATTCGATTCTTACGTGAGAGGCGTGATATGATATCACGGATGTGCTTCTCCGCTCTCCGACGGGGTCTTAGCCAGCGTCGATCGATCGCCTACCGCACGGAACGAAAGGAAGATGTGAGAATGAGGGAAAGAGAGGATGTATGTTAATTGAGTTCCCCTCATAATCCCTCCCTTGTCCTTCTCAATCTCCTCACTTTACATATCAATTAGTCATTCATTGTTCCTCTCCCTCATCCCCCTATAAAATACCTTCACTTCCAACATTTCTCCATTTGCCCCTCGTCCCTCCTCAACCACCGGAGACCACTCTTCGCTCGGGGCAAGCCCGCCTACATGGGAGCGCGCGGATCGGATGCGCCAGGTACGATTGAGAATTCTAAGGGGATCCCAGGGTCCTACCGTACCCCTAATACTCCCTGATTCCAGAGGAGACCACGCCATTGACGCCCGTCTCGGAGGCACCGGCGACGTCTTCGGCACTGGATCTGGAGGTACGGTTTCGCCCTGATCCTGACCCCCCCCCTACTCCGTTCCCTACCGTAACCTACCCCATGGCGACGCACAATCCCTTGAAGTATCCCATGCTCCTGGGTACGGTACCCCACCACTGGCTACAGTATGTCTCCGGGTACGGTACCCCAACCCATAGCTACAGAATGCGCATGACTGACCCCATAGCAGGACTATCTGACCCCACAGCAGGAGTATGCCACTGGATACGGCACCCATCACTAGCTTCAGTATGCCCCTGGGTACGGTATCTAACCCTATAGTCCCTATAGGCTCCCCTATAGGCTACGGTTTCCTACAGTATCGAATGATAACAAATTCTCTGTCAGACGTCTGTACCTCTCGCGGAGTGATCAAGACCAGCACCGACCAGTCCAGACACCGACCCGCAACGACGTAACGTGCAGGCCCTGCCAGCATCCGAAGGAAGATGGGAAGTTTGAGCATCCCCTCTCCCTCTCTCCAAAATTCAACTGGCGTTTTTCGCCTTCCCTCCATCCTTCAACTCACGTCTCCCCTCCCTCTCTTCATCATTC
>LS492828.1:1452539-1498307 GCA_900490845.1 Pristionchus japonicus | reverse complement strand
GTGCTAATGTTTTAGAACGCATAATCTGTTGCTTCGGGGCTTGCAGGTCTTCGGACCTCGAAACGTAGCAACAGCATTTGTTTTGAACCATTCGCGCTGATAATGTTTCCCTCTCTCCAAAATTCAACTGGCGTTTTTCGCCTTCCCTCCATCCTTCAACTCACGTCTCCCCTCCCTCTCTTCATCATTCTATTCGCCTTACTCTTCCCTCTTCCCCCTCCACGCCTAACATTTTTGCGTTGACATGTTGACTTTAACGACTCATATCTCAGCTTCCCGTGGAACAATTGACTTGTGATTTTGTTTTCATCTATTTGGCGTCCGAAACTTTGCTCATGCAAATTGACAAGTCGATTGGCCAACGGAGAAAAAATGCGGGAATTCAAATTGGGATTGTTGGGATCAGGTGTGGAGGGGAACTTTAAGGTCACAAATACGATGTCGATCTCATCGCACCTTCTTCCTTTCTCTCGAAATGTACGAGCAGTAGGGAAGGGAAGAAATATGCGATGACGTCATCATCAACATAGATTCAGCAATCTTACTAACCTTAGCATCAATGGCTTCGAACCATCTCATTATGCAGCTTCGATGGAATGAATGATTGCACGGCTCGACGACCATCGTGAGCTGGAATGATATAATGAGGCGAGTGTAAAACGCAGGGATTTATCCAATTCCACAAATAAATGTAGCCAAAATATGATACAAAGTGGTCATTTACCTTGGCGGTCAGTGAATCACGACAAATTGCACAGATGGGATCATCATTGGTGTGGACATTTCCAATTGGTGCATTGACAGCATCGATGGTTGACGGCATAGCTGAGAAAGGGTAGAATTTAACGATGTTAAGGTTGCAGGGAATGAAAATAATTTATGCGAATATTATTGGGGGAGCGTTTGATCCTCATATAGTCTTAATGATCGAGTGGGTTGTAAAGTGGCTGCATCCGTTCTTCGAGTGGAAAGATTGATCTTGAGAACGGATGTATCCAATGAAGATCCAATTGAGAGAGATTCGACGATTAGAATGGAACCCTGTGGCCACGTATATGAAGTTCAAAAAATCAGAAAGAACGTATAGGTTGACTAGTCGGTAGAAGGTTGAGAAATATTTCCATGTTATTGTGTGAGTGTGACTCACTGAGTGATTGGTTTTTCATTCGGCTCTTTCTTTTATTGTTAGATAGATAGATAGATACGTGGTTTATTCAAACATGTAATCAACATCGAACGTGATTTGAAGAACCCGTAATGAGATGAGAAGATTATTAGATAATTTATAGTTTTATACTCGACGTTTGATCTTGATTGGTACTGATTCAGGTGTTGTAATGAGAGTTCCGACGAGTTTGAGATTGGAAACCTGCAAGTGAGAGCTGAAGTCAAGGGGAAGGGATGGTATCCATAATTGAAATTCACACTGAGAAATATAGAAATTAAGACTCACATTTTCATCAGGGAGTACATCAAATCTTCTAAGAAGATGAGCAAGAACGATCTTCTCTTCCATTGATGCCAATCTGAAAGAGAGAAGGTACTTCTCATCCTTCTCCTCTCAATCCCCACCTCATTCCAATGCACAATCTTGGTCCTGCTCCGAAAGTGAGGAAGCTTAGCGCAGAGATTCTGTTCTCTGTTTCCAACCATCTACAATCCATTCGGTCTTCTTCCCTTCCCTCCCCTCTTCTCTTCTTTCTCACCTCTCCGGTCTGAACTCCTCCGCATCTTCTCCCCACAATTCCTTGTTGAAGTGAACAGCAAATGTGTCGGCCATAACGATTGTTCCCTGGATGGCAAAAATGCAAGGTTTGATCACAGTCATCAGGGAGTTCAAATATGTCTATCCAACCTGCTCAATATCATAATCTCCCACAGTAGTATCCTTCATGCAGGTTCGGGCGATCGCACTTAACAATCGAAAATTTCTCATTTCCATCACCACAGTCGCAAATGCAGTGACATAAAGGACTAACCGTGCGGCTAGAGGGAAGAATCTGAGTGTTTCTCTGCAGACAGCATCCACATATTTCATGTTCTGGCAGTCTTCGTATGAAATCGATGAGTCTGTGCACACTTCATCGACTTCTTCCTGAATATTCCATTCCATACTCTGATTGCATCATCACAATCCAATACCTGACATCTCTTCATCACTTCGGGATGTCGAGAGATCATCCAAGTTGTGTAAGAGAGGGCATTCGCGGTCGTATCGTAGCCTGAGACTATCGATTGAAAAAAAGAAAGAGAAGAGGAATTACTTACCAGCCAGAAGAAAGATAACTGCTTGAGCAATGACTTCATCTACGGTAAGAGCCTTCGGGACCTACAAGAGAGATTACAGATTGCTTGAGAGAGGATGGAATCTCTCACTGAATCGATAGTAGAGAAGTCTCCACGATTCTGATAGTCGAATTCTGCTGCATTATCGAGAAATAGGTCGATGAAGTCAGAAGGAGAGGAGGGAGGGCCGGATCCCATCTGGAAGGAGTACTGTAGAGGAAGGAGAACAATAAGGGAAAAGACTAACTCGTTCTTTGATTCTCTGATTAACTGTAGACTCGATCTCCATGAAGATCTTGTTCAAATCTTTGTTAACCTGCCTGTTGAACTGAAAGATGAGAGGATGATATTGGCTAGGAATGATGCAATCTCACCTTGCTGTACAAATTCCTGAGTGCTCTACCTACGGGAGGTGCGCCTGATGCAATGTGGAAGATAGGACGGTCGAGGTTTAGGTGAAAAATCTATGAGGATTCGGATTAGGAGGCATTGAGATGGAACGAACTCACTGCTTGGACTATATCAAGACGTGGATTCTCGAATAGAGTCGATTCCTTCTGTCCGAGAACAAGACGGCTAATTGTATCAAGTGTGCACTCAAAGAAGAAACTGAAGAGATGAAAGGTGATTGAAGGAAGTGGGAATGCAACAAACCGAGCCACGTTGAACGACTCTCCTCCCGCGTGTCTCTCCTCCATCAAATCAACCATTTTGATTGCAGAATCTTCTACGATCGGTCGAATCTTCTTGAGTGAATTGATAGAGAAAGAGGGAGAAGCGAGATTGCGAAGTCTCTTCCATCGAGAACCTTGAGATTCGAATAGATGGACTCGTGGATTAGTGTCAGAGTCGTGATCGATTAGAGGAAGCTGAAATGTTCATTGATTGCGTTCTTAACCCACATCAGTTTATGACTACCTATTGGACACTTTCTCTATTTGATCACCCTTTTTTCAAGGCAATAAAACAGTATTACTCACTCTTCTAGCATAGAATGAATCGAATTGCTTGACGAATACTTCATTGATCATCTCCATATCAGAAGTAACGAGAACATTTCGTATTCCCTCTTTGTATCCATACACTTTCCCGAACTTCTGCCGGAATGAATGTCGCGATGGTGATGAATCTGCTCTTTGTGCATACCTTACTCCACTCATGGATTTGCATAGGCACTGGATAATGGAAGTTAGTGAGTTCCTTCTGATTTCCATAGAAGAGACGAGAGGAGGGACCGGGAATTCCCCTCCTCTTCCAGTATTGGGTTTGCCATAGGAAGTATCTGGAGGGAAGGGAGAGATCAAAGATAAGATGGGAGGGAAAGGGGGAACTCACTGATAGACAGCAACAGCAGCGGCAGATGCTGCAATGAAGACGTAGAGAACCAAGATCATATTCAGATGGATGACAACTCATTGCTCTCACTCGTTTATATGGGGGTCATTACAGGCCCTCACTTCATTTTTTCATCTAAGTGTAGTCGAGGAGAGAAAGACACTTTATTCGACGACAGGAGAAAGAGCGAAGGATATGGAGAGAGTGGGCGTCTAAAATGTGGAGTTTCTGAGAAAAAAAACTTTGATTGGGTGAGAAGAGGAGAAGATAAGCATTAGGTGACCGTGACATTCTGACACGAAACGATCAGAATAATCTAAAAAAAACCAAGGTGATTGGTTCATCAGATCAAACTACCTTGAACTTTCGATCCAAACAGTGGAGAAATTATTATGAACAATGCTGATTGGGAGATCCATGAGGATAGGAGCCATGATCGTTATCTCTAGAGAGTATCTATTTTCCAAAAGTTCATACATCTTTGTCACGTTTCAGGTATATAAGAAATATAGTGATAGTGGACAGAGGTTCGATAAGTTTATTTATTGACTTTTTGCTTTGTTGGAATGAAAAATGAAGAAAATAATTTGCCAATTAAAGTCACTACTCGATAGCATCAAGACATGCATTTTTGTAGAAGTTTGTTCAAGCTCCGTTCGCAGTGTTTACTTTTTATCCTTATCTTGTCTGTTAAACTCATTATATTTTCTCTATTTTCAGCCATGGCTAACGAGGCAGATGGCTCTACAACGGGTGACGCCCTCAACCCATTCTATTCAGAGGAGACTGCAAAAGTCGTCGATGGTTTGTTTTCTCTTCTTGTTCTTTTTGTTCAACGTGGACCACATTCTTCCATTCTTGTGTTCAGAATTGTGTTCTACTCGTGAGAGCATCGTGAAACCTGACAAGGATCTCATTGAGCAAATCAACGAGCTATTTCCCACTGAACAATCGCTGAGTCAACTCGATTCCGTGAGTTTATCTAGTTCCTTTCATATTCACATGCCTTTATTCCTAGGTGATATCTTCAGTCGAATCAGAGATCACTTCTCTTGACGAGGAATTGGCTAGACTCGTCGAGGGTCAGTCAGAAGCCATCTTCGAGGGCGAAAAGGCACTTCAAGAGGTACTGTATACCACTTATTTCGTCTTTCTTTTCTTTTTCAATATCATTACACATACAGGCTCAATCAGCGATGACTGAATTGGAGGAGCGAATCGAGAGTATCAGAGGAAAGACTCAGAGTAGCGATGCTGTTGTGAGGGAGATGACTAGGTTTGCTCTATTCTTGAGTATTATCAACAGGCCGAAGCATGTACACTGTTTCTTTTCTAGTATTTGATCTTCTCATAAGTATATCGATTGATTTGAGGGACATCAAACAATTGGACGTGGCTAAGCGTAATCTGACCTCATCGATAACGACTCTCCATCATCTGCATATTCTATTAGCTGGAGTCGAGAATCTAGGTTAGTCCCCGATTTCGCTTTGCAACGATTATTCGTCACCATATACAATGTATATTATACATTGCAAATACTTGATACAATATCGATATTGTGTTCTATTCAGGTGCATGGACGGAACGTCGTGACTACGCTTCTATCGCTCGTCAACTTCCCGCTGTCCTCAATGTTCTCCAACTATTCGAGAGACATTCTGCCGTCCCTCATATTGCAGCCATCACGAGTACGGTAGTTTCTATTGAGAGCATGGAGAGCTCGATTATTATAGAGACGAATATATTCACATTTCGAAGATATTCATATTCGTCACGAAGATATTGATAATTTCAGATGAATTGGAATCACTCAAATCTCGATTGGCTCGTCAATTGGCAGCTGATCTCAAACACTCGTTCAAAGTTTGTTTCTTTTCAACATTTGCACTGTTGTGAATTGTTCTATACGCGAGCATAGAATATTTACAGAGTGGTCAATTATCTGAGACAGTCACTGATATGTGCAGAGTGACTTCCGCCCTTGAAGGAGGAGTCCAGGTACGGTAGCCTCCTTTTTATTCCCTTTCTCGTTGAGTGTCGATCATTGAATGAATTTAGGCTGATTTCTGTCGATGGTTCGTGGATCAGCAACTCTCCGAGTATGCTCTACTCTATGCAGAGAATGAAGAAGCAGCTTGGATCGATAGGATCGAGGAGAGGTACTGTATCCTACCTACAGTCATCCCTCTAGGGCATCCTAACATACTCATGATCTCTATTCAGGTACAAATGGTTCGTTCGTAAATTGACAGACTTCGAGAGGACAGGAATGGCCGCAGTCTTTCCTCCCGATTGGGAGATGGGGAGGAGATTGGCCAAGGAATTCTGTGCGCTCACTGCGTTAGTTTTTTTATTGTGATTGAATCATTAGACAATATGGATTCTTCTCAGTGATATCTTCACTCGAATGCTCAATCGACGTCGTCCGGATCTCGACTGGAAATTGCTTGGCCATGCCATTCAGGTATACTGTAATTGTAAGAATACTTGTTATTAATCGATTCACAGCACACGAAGATGTTCGAAGCACTGCTCATGAAGCGATTCCCGACGAAAAAAGAATATAACTTCGATAAGGTGAGAATTGGAGTCATACTGTAGTCGAATATTTACAAATATATTAAAGGTAATCTGGAAGGTATTCGATCCCTTCCTTGATGTATTCATCTCTGCACAAGAGAAGACTCTCAATGATTTTCTGGATGAATGTTCCACGAGGATACGGTAGGTAGAAATTTTACATGGCTAGAAAATGTGCCTTTCCAATAAAACAATTAATTGTATTTCAGTAATGGTACAGAGTGTCCATCGAGAGAGACTTCTCTCATGGCTTCGCCATTCCCTTCCTCGGCAGATATGTTCCTCCTTCTCAAGAAGGTATTTTATTCGTACTTCTCATGATGGGAAGTCAATCCAATATCTGCAGGTAATCACTGAATCTTCGAAGCTGTCCTCTCAGCCAGATGCACTGCTCAAGTGAGATTATTGCTACTTTCAAAATTGATTAATTAATTCGTGAACGTATGTATACCAACATTTCATTTCTCAGAGACGTGATCTCGGTGGTCCGTACGTGTCTCCGTAACTTCGCCGTTGGATGTCTCACTGCTTTCCTCCCCTCAACCACTGTCCACACGGGATCAACCAGTGCTAGTGGTATGTGGAGGGATCAATGGTGGAATGGAGTAAACTTTATTCCCAGGAGCGACTGCCTCTGCTCTCTTTCAGTCGTTCATCAGAGACGATAGTGCTCCCGTGAGGTGAGATATTGATCTGCGAGATACAGTACTCCATGGTCACTTGCAGGCTCACTCCCACCCAGCAGTTTTTCACTTGCTGTGTGCTGGCTACGGCCGATTGGTGCGCGGAAACAACGGCGCAGCTGCACGAGAAACTCGCACAGAGACTGCCTGTGAGTGTTTATTTATCGTAAAGGAGTTGCACATCCGTGCATAAATCGCTTCTGGTTTGGATGCATCAAAGTATGTAATTGCAGGGCAGTGACATGAACTCGGAACAGGAGACGTTCTACAGGTGAATTCTCATTATATCCTTTGCTCATTTCCTTCTAATGGCTTTCATTTCTTCACTGATCTTTTGTGTCTTTAGTATCGCAAACTCCGCCCTTTCTGTTCTCGTGAACGACCTCGAGATATCGTGTGATGCTGCACTACAAGCAATGACTAAGATCAAGTGAGAATAGAATTATCTTTGATCTTCTGATCGTCGAATAATTCGCCTTCTCCTCAGTTGGTCGAACGTGGATGCAGTGGGAGACGAATCGTCCTTCGTCTCTTCCATTCGCAGTCATCTCAAACAGAATGTGCCTGTAGTCAGAGATCTATTGACTGATAGGAGGAAGTGAGTGGATTACGGTAGAGTGGAGGAATATCGATCAATTCCAGATACTTTGCTCATCTCTGTCTCAAATTGGCCACTCAACTCTCTCACAAATTCGTCGGAGCTCTATTCAGATGCCGACCAGTGTCTACCCATGGTAAGGTATCTCTGTGTATTGAATTCTTTTTTTTATCATTCAAGATAGTAGAGTTGCAAAAGTTGACTCCATCAATAAATATTGTAGGTGCTGAGCAACTTCTTCTGGACACTCACTCTCTCAAGACATTCCTTCTCCAACTTCCCTCTGTCGATAGTTCAGTGAACACGAAACCACCCACTGCATACATTGCTGCTGTGAATAATGTACTCGGAAAGGCTGAGATGATGCTCAAGGTACAATTTAGATGGATATTTATTAATTAATCATCCGTCTATTCAGATTGTGATGTCAGACATCAATTCTCCCGATGAATTCGTAGATAACTACGTGAAGTTAATGCCCGAGAGTGACGTGACTGAACTGCAGAAGGTGAGATTATTGAGAGATGAAGTTTACTCGTAATCACTTCCCAGGTTCTGGACATGCGTGGATTGAAGAGGGCCGAACAGACTCAGTTAGTTACTTCGTATCGATCGAAGACTGGTCAAAGTCTGCCTGCATCCGCATCTGAGGGTCTCACCACGGCATCCTCACTTCAGGTATACGGTAGTTCGTCATTACTAATTGGTGCCGGTTACTGTATCAACGTTTATATTTGAGACAAACGCGATGAGTCAATTGGGATCGGTTGCAGCAGTTGGATTGGATATTGCAGATACGAGCATGAGAAGACTAGAGAAATTAGTGAAGAAGAAGTTGTAGAGAGTTGAATGCTTTTAATTATGTAGATTTCTCAGTTTAGTAGTTATTTATTTCCATGTTTCATGCGAACTGTACATAATTAAAGATAGCAAAATAGTAATTTTCTAACACGGGTATTTGTATGATGGATGCGAATCGAGATGGTTGTTGAATAAATTATTGTCGTTTGCAAGGTGCCGATAAATCTGCTCTTTCATTATCTATAATCGCGAACATTCTCGAGCAATATATATGTTGGATGTGCATTATTGTACTGCGAATTCCATGAAAAATAAATGCGTTGAAGAATGTGAATTAGAATCGCTAAGAAAAGTACGCAGAAAAAAGGGGAATAATAAAATCAGTTCTCGATCATATTTTTCTTCTAACTACCGTATAAATCTCTTCATTTTCGTAGTGTGGCTTTTTCTTTATTTTTTTGTTAATTTTGATTTATCGATTGAATCGTTTTACTTCAAGTCATGATTGACCTCCCAAACGATCGACGCGTTGTCTGTTGTGTATTATATATGTTTTGACTTACCATTATCCGTTGACGATGCTGTGAAGTGATTCTTTGTGTTTTATCTTTTTATATTTTTTTCACCTCATTTCGTTCAGATCAAGGATGGTTCGTCCATCACAGGACGTTCTCGATCACTTCTACGGTCTGGCTGATTGTGATGACACGAAGAGGTTGAAATCCGTTGCTGCCATCGTCAACAATGTCGTGAGTATATTTGTTTTATGGAAACGTCGGGTTTAGATATTTCTCTACTTCATTCGAACTGTTTTCTTTTAGAAATCTCATGCTGAGTCGCGAGACTACTGCATGGAGCGACTGATCGGCGGTCTATGCTCAGCCAGAGCTGCTGCTAGAATCGGATACGCTGCTGCTCTCACGCATTCACTCGCTGGAGGAGCTCCCTGGAATCTGAAAAAGATCATCGAACAAATGGAGAAGTCGCTTGATCTCAGTGATAGGGTACGTTATTGTGTATCTTTTTTTTAAATGGCTCTCAAGAGTAGACATAAATCGAAATATCTACGGTTTCTTAAATTTTTATACGCGCTCTTTTTTGATATACTCTTTGATTGTCAATATTTTCAGGAAATGGCTCACAACAATGCGATTGGTCATCATCTGGTATATGCGTGTCTCTTCGACTCTGGAGCTTTCAAAAAGGCGAGTGGTTTGTTATTCTTCAACTATGCTTATTCATAGTTACTGTTGTATCAAGGAGTCGGCGGATCCATTCGGTGCTTGGACTTCATAATTGTATGGACAATTGCAGGAGACGTCCTCTATCGTTGAGAAGGAATTGGCCCTCTCCTCTCGTTTTCCCTTCCTCTCCCTTTCTACTGGAGATGTCATCGCTTGTGCACTACTTGATATGACTGTTTCCGATGTAGGGAGAAATATTCTGGTCTCATAATTGAAAGAATTCGATTATAGATTAAGAAGCAGGCTTGGTCATCTATCAAACCCTCACTAAAGGGCGCTTCACTCAAGCCAGAGATTGCTTATCTCTGTCTCAAACTCAGGAAACATCTAGGAGTGAGGGATATCGTTTTCAAGATCCTTCGAAATGTGAACGTTGCAGAATCTTCTGGCTGAGTCCGTTCCCTATGTGTCTTCGGATGGAAAGCTCAAGTGGTCTGATATCGGAGAGACATTCCTCAATGATCTACTCAAGGTACTGATGATGAGGAAAGCAATGCCAATACTATGAATCGTTGCAGGGCATGGATAAGGGAATTGCGTATCTCTTCATCAAGCAATGGCTCATTGCTGCCAAGGAAGACGGAGAGTGGGAGAATGGATTCACGAAGTGAGCACTCCTTTTATTGAAGATTGTGACTACATGTTTTGCTCAACTCGTAAGTGAAACAATATCTCACAGGGTTCTTAAGTGGGCGAAGAGAGACGAGCACACTGCGACTGAGAGACTGTTGAGAGTGACGGAAGAGGGATTGACACTCGCTGAGAATGCTAAACAGGTATTTGATGTCTTAGTCGAACTATTCATTATGATGTCCATTCAGATCTCTGCCGTAATCTCGGAAGATCTCGTTACTCGCATGTCCAAATTGTCGAAAGTGAAGGGAAATCCGATCATCAAGATCCATCTCTCAACTGTGAGCGATTCTACATAGTTGCATAGATCAAAACTATCCGTGAATCCAACAATGGGCCTGTTGAGGTGTCTTCCCTTGCGACTGCTCTCACAGCGAAAGTGAGTGGATTGGGAGAGGGAACGAGTGCATCCGATCTATATCCCATCCTCGTCTCACTCGAACAAGGTGAGTATCCTACATTGCGAATGATTGGAAATATTCCTGCTCCTCAACAAATGCCTCACTTTCTCTATTGCAGCTCACGTGGATGCCTTCGTAAAGGCGCGAACAATGGAGAAGATCCTTGAGAGAATGGATGAAGAGCATGTGAAGTTGTATGTGACCAAGGTGAGTATCCCCTCTCTATCCACTCCTAGTCAAACTCTCCTCTCCAGTGCATCTCCTCTCCATCTTCCCTACGCCGTCTCCTCTCCGTCTTTCCCCAATGGCCGACTCCTAATAGAAAAACTGCTCTCAATGCACTTTTCGCCCTTGCAAAGGTAAGTACTGAATTGCATTGTGAACGATTCATGAGGATGCCATTGCAGGAAACAGAGGCATCGGCTGAGAAGAAGAAAGAGAGGGAAGATATCTTCGCTACTCTCACTCAATGCATCGATTCACTCTTCAAGATCAAGGTGAGGTTGAGAATTAACGTCGATTTAACAAAATATCGAAATCACGTTTGTATGAGAAACGACCCGATTGGTGTTCAGGTGAAGGGAGGCGAACAGGCTTCAGCTTCTCTCTCTGAAGAGAATGAAGAGATGATGATGAAGATGGCTAAGAAGGGAGAAGAAGGATGGAAGAATGCTGAGAAGACCATTAAGGGAATGGGAGGAGAACTGTCCAGGTGAGAAGAGAGAAGAGGAAGGAGGAAGAGACTGGAGAGTGTTCAGGTGTCTTCTTGTTCTCTATGGTTGTCTCTCCCTCTGGAAGAGAACTTCTCCTGATGAGGAAGAGAAGAAGGAGTATGGAGAGACGATGAAGGAAGTTGTTACTATTGCCAAGAATGGAGATACTGAGGAGAATCATATGGTCAGTTCACGTTTCTTTTCCGTTTGAAAGTATTGTGCACCTCATCGTAACTCCTTCTCCCTCTTCAGGTTCTACTCGATCTTCTCGTTTCTCTCCTTGGTCAATCCCGTCGATTCCATCGAACTCTCGTCTGCTTCGTATTCTCTTCCATGCTTCCCAAGGCGAAGGAGGAATGGGCCGACCATCTGGTCAAGGTATGCTCATTTATCCTGGCTTTGTTTTGATTAGCATGGTGGAAACAGTGGAAGCAGTGAAACTTCCTAGGTGATCACTTCATCGGATGCCGAATTGGCTGGAGATAAGGGAGAAGAGGAAGAAGACGAGGAGGAAATCGAGGAAGAGGGCGATGAGGGTAAGTTTGAATTTGTTGTGGTGGTAGATGTATTTTCTTTTTTTTCAGAAATGGCATCGGGTGGTGAAGACGAGGAAGAGGAAGAGGAAGAAGAGAGTGAAGAGGAGGATGATCTGGCCAATATGGGAGAGGTATGAAGGGAATTAATGGGTAGTCAACGAAGTCTATTCAGGTGGACACGGAATTGGTTGAGAAATTGAAGAAGGCACTCGGAAAGGCTGCTGTTACTGAGGAAGAAGATAGTGGAGCAGAGAGTGAAGTGAGGAGAGGGAAAGAAGAGGAGGGAGATGTTGTAATGAGGGAGCTCATCGAGTGCATTCCAGGGAGTGGATGACGAAGTGATGTTCAAGCTGGATCAGGGTCTCGTTGAGGCATTCAAGGTGAACGATTACGGTATTCGAGAAGGAATCGATCGGTTACTCGTCCGTGAAGTGATTTATATTGACCTCGATTGCAGACGATTGGCGGGGCTCAAGCCCGCAGTGCAGCAGCCTCTCGATTCGCGAAGCCCCTTCGGATGAGAGTGTGCGACCTCCTTCTGTTCGCTGTGAGCAGCAAGGAGACACCCGATAATGTCAAGATTGTGAGTTGAGAGGAGGTCCTTCGATCTTCTAAATGGCCTACCTTGCAGTCGTTCATTCTCCCTCTTCTTCGAGCAACGAAGAGAATGGTAGTGGAGAGGAAGAATGAGGATTCAACCAAGAAATTGATCGAGTTGGTCAATATCATGGCCCATCTCAAGAAGGTTCGCTTTTTGATTGTACAATTCTATAATGACAATTATATTATTTTCTAAACTTTCTAATCTCCTCTTCTCTCAGGTGTCAGCAGACGAGAAGATGGTTCTCTCGATCGTCTCTCAGATCGAGAAAGAAGCACACACAGCCACCAATCCATTCATCCATGATGTCATGGCATCCATCACTGGATTCCTCGTATGTTGACATCGATATTTTACAATACACGTTCAATTCGTCCATCACTCATCTATTCCAGTGTTCCCTTCTCTGCCGTCCCACCCTCTCTCCCTCTGCTCACGCCGCTTTCATGGCTCTCTTCGATCGATTCGTCAAACAGGTACAGTTACTACTGCTACCATACCAGTCTCAATTCCTCCATTCAGGACACGAATGCAATTCCCGCTCCTCTGGCGAGTGCTGCAATGGCGAGATGCCCTGTGAGTAGAGCATTTACTTTTATCTATTCAAGCAATAATTTCTCATCTGTGCATATTACAGGCTGCATTCGCGAATGACACGAAGACCTTCCTCAAGATTGCATTCGATGAGAAAATCAGAATCTTCAGAAGAGTGAGTATTTCCTTCTTCTACATCTCAAAGTGATCATTCGATCATGATCATTGCCGTTCTAATGAAATAATGATTGCAGACTGAAGCCCTCCAGTGCGCTCTCTCCCTCACGAGGAAAGATGTGGTGAGGAATCTTATTTTATTATCGAAGGATATCATCAATATCTCTCTATCTCTCTATTCAGTTGCGTGATTGTTCGGGAGGTGCGAAGACGGCAGGAAAGACACTCGCTCCATTGGCTGCAGAGGCACTCACTTTCAAGGGAGGAAAAAAGGATAAGGAAGAGGTGAGAGGAGAGAGAGAGAGACGAGTAGCGAGACCATCCATGCAATGGTCATCCCTCAGGTGAAACCTCGATTCATGGCGATGCTCCTCAAATTGATCTTCCAATTGGCTGACAACGAAGAGGCAAAGGTGGGTGATACGGTAGTCTCTCAATCACGAACTGACTTCATTCCAGACTGCTCTTACTCCCGTTCTCTCTCCTGTTCTCGAGTCTCTTCTATCGAAGGAAGCTGAGATCTTCAGAGGATCGGGTCCTCTCTCTAAGTGCAATTCAGCCTGCCAGAGAGCTGCCAATCGATCTTCCCTCTCCCTCATTCAGGGTATCAGTAAGAAACTACAGTAGGTTACGGTAATCGACCATCTCATCGAAACTGACTCCTCTAATGATTACGGTATTACTACTATCACTCATCGAGCCCCTGTTGTTCACGTTTTTAAGTGTTGTTGAAATTTGTTGATTTTAAAAATGTTCTTCCCATGTTTTAGTCATTGTTTCATTTTCATCTCCGAGTTGTTATTCCAGTTGTTACACAAATGTTTGCAAAATAAATAAAAATTCCCCATTATATCAATTGTGTGTTACTCATACGAAATTTGATCAGATATCCTTTTATTCAAATTAGAGAAAGGCTCTTATTATATTATCTGATTTAGATTAGTTAAACAAATTCGACAGCATACTAGAAGAGTGAATAAAAGATAGATAGAGACATGAGAGGGGGAGGGAGAGAGGGAGGATCACTAGGGATGAGCGGCATCAAGCTTGATTGAACTCTCGACATCTGGCACTTGTGCCTTGATGTCTCGGGGGCTTGTTACCGGTGTGAGAAAAGGGAAGAGGATATGGAATCAATAGGGGAGAGGGAAGGGATTGATCTACTGAGACTACGAAGTACTCGAGACACGTTTCATTTGACAAGAAGCAAAGGATTGGAGAGGGGCAGGGATCACTTACTATATTGTCACTACGGGATTACGGTACTCTTGATTGAGTAGATCATAAAGAGAATGATAAACACAACGATAACGAGGCCATACTTTCACTATGTATAGGTACTGTATGTATACTGAGTCAATCGATCGATATTCCAATGGGAATGGTATCAATGAAGATTCGATCGAAAGACTGTGAGAGCGGTCGGACTAACAATGAGAGAAGGGAAAGTTGAATACGAAAAGAATAGCGATAAAATGATAAGTGGAAAGGAACTAGTGATATTTACAGAAGAGAGGATTGCGATTGGAAGAGGCGTCGACTGAATATGTACATAGGAGGGAGGAGAGAGGTGATTATTCAGAATGGAGAGGCACGAGATAGAAGTAAGAGAGGAAGAAGAGGTTAGAGAGAGGGGGGATAGCTGGCCAGAGGGGAACGGATGATGAGTGAATGTACCTCGTAGTGAGAACGATGGTGAGAAGAGAGAGGGAGAGGAAGAAGGGGAGGGGAGGGGAGGGGAGGGGGCGTACAGGATGAAAACCTTGCACGGAAGGGATCAAATCAGAGGGATGCAACCCGATGATACAAGAGAAAAGAGCCAAAAGGGGCGGGGTCAAAGGGATAAAGCTAGTGATTATCTGTGGCATTGATAGCTACTGCACTTGAAATGAGCGATGGAAGACGGTAGCCTATTGGGCGATCGATTGATAAATCGATCCGTTGAGATTACCGTACTCTGAGGTGTGCGAACCCGAAGGGAAAGCAATCAATACACACAACAACTCATGATCTACAGCACAAAAACGAGCGAATAAAAAGGGAGCAAATTGCGGAGGACTGAGCTGATGAAGAGAGGGCTGATAAGTGAACGTAGCGAGAAATAAACAATCAATGATAACAGACAAACTACAACTAACATAAGTAAGAGAGACTAGAATAAAAGGGGAGGGGCGGGGTCAGAATACAGGGGAAGGGAGGGGATAAGGTACAATCTGTGCATATATGACCAAGGCATGAATATGATGGTCACGCGGATTGATAAATATGGGAGTGAGCAGTGGATATGCTGAGAAGGAACGGGAGGGAGAAGGAAGGGAGGAGGAAGGGGGGAGGGGGGACTAAGGAGTCGAGTTATCCGTGGCACTTATTGTACAGAAGAGCATCGCACTGCGAGTACTGAAAAAAGACTAATTAACTTGTTATCATCATTATGGCTTGAACAAAATCCTAACAATTAAAAGGGGGAAAAAACTAACCTCATTGTGAGACTTCGTCCTCGGGAAGTTCGAAGACAGGAGTATCCACTACCATTTCAGAAGTGGGAAGAGGAGAGGGAGAACCATCTGCAATGATGAAGTTGCAAAAATATCCTTCTCTCCATCATCGTCAAAAAATCATTTCTCAACTTTAAAAAAAAATCAAAGAATCGCCAACTGACCATTCATCTGTTCATCGACTCTCTCCATCGTGAGTGAACTGGATGAGACGGGAGCGCATCGATCGAGAACCAGATACTGAAATGGGGAGGGATGAACGATGAAAATTGTTGTCATTTCGGATTTTCGAGGATCCTCAACCCGAATATTGAACCGACCTTGAGAATATCCGAGAGTGAGATGATTCCGGTCACTTTATCATTCTCATCAGTGACAATCAGTCGATGGACTTCCGCCTTGACGATCGATTCGAGAACGGAGAAGAGAGAATCCGACTCCTTGCACGTTCGAACTCCCTCGAACCACTGCAATGAGATTGAATATATTTCAATTGACGAAGATTGCCGATTAATCAATACTTCCATCCAATCCCTCTACTCATCCCCCTCTCACCTCCTGTCGATGCTTGAGTGCCTCGTGCACAGTGATATCCAACTTATCGTACGCCTTGTCTGCAGCCAGAGAGATCACGTCGAATTTGGCATAGATATCCACTGCCTGCAAGAGAGAAAAGGAGATTACGGAGGAGAGGACGGTGTTATGATGGTGGAATTGAGTATGCAGTACTTTCCATCTGACTCTTCATAGTCAGCTGGACTACCCCTCCCTTCTCCCTTCCACTCACCTTTCCATCCTCATCGACGAGAGGAAGGGCGGAGACTCTATTCTCGAGGAATATCTTGAGTGCATCGATGAGAGGAGTGTCCACGTGAATAGTGAGAACGTCGCCCCATGAACCGATTCCCAGTGACTGCAATCGAGTAGATTTAGTTCATTCGCAATACAACCAAATCAATTCTTTTTTTTTATGAATTCATGATCAAGAAACAGTCAAATTTACAAAAGAACATTATCATAATTAAAAATAATGACCTTGGGCGTCTCATCCATGAAGGCTGGCTTGGGTAGATCGTGCATCTACAATTAATGAAATCAATTCCATCCTCACAAATCAATCTCATCTTTCCCTTCTACCACAGTTTCATGCATAGACTTTCAATTATTGGTACATAAATGTCACTCGGATATCGAATATTACTTTAATCTACCATACTCTTCTCTTTCTCTCTCATCTCTCTAAAGTATCCACTTACAAGTTCAGGGAGAACACTCAATCTCCGTCGCCGATTTGCGATTCGCATCTAATCAATACTCTTGTTTCAACATCTTACAGTAGTGAACCTACATAATAAGAAAAAAGAGCTGTAACTTACATAGAGTGATAGGAACTTGATGATTCTCTTATGAGTGAGGATATAGGATATATTTCCCGTTCCCTTCTCCATGACTGGCAATCGATGGACGTGAGACTCACACAGCATCTCCACTGCACGATACAGACTGAAATGGGAGGAGAAATTGAATCTGTTTACGATCCATGTAATGTATCGATAGTGTTTCTCTACCAGTGATATAATTCAATATATCCCTCACAAGCCCCTTCTATTCACCTCTCATTGGGGTCGATGCAGACCAATGGCTGTAGACTGTCGTCCTCCTTGAATTTCTCTCTCCATGCCTCTATCTGCTGTTCCTCCAATGCAGCCATCTTCTCTGCGTCGTCCCCCGCTGAGTGGTGACTGCAAAAAAGGAATTACTTCAATTGCTACACTACTTTTCCTACATAGGTAAAATGCGTTTTCCGCGGGCCATTTTGCCGACGTGCTAAAAAAAAATTGCCGAAGTAGTCTGTTTTTCGTTTTCTCGAATTTTTTTCAAATTATAAATTACAAGCCTGAAGATATACGACTTTAAAATATTTTGGAATTAGGGACCACCATCTCTCTCCGATCGGATAGGGCGCACGCAATGTCGAACAGCTCAAAGGGGGTTGAAAGGCCGCGCGTTCTGATTTCTCAGGGGTTTAGTACACCATGTCAGTCAACTTTGCTCGAAGTTTGAGACAAATCTGCGGGCGTCCACGTTTTCTATGCTCGATAATGTATCAAAAATGCTAATTTAACTTGAATAATCGATCTTTGAAGCTCTCTCGGTAGAGATCAAGAAGGAGGCCGCGACTTATGAAAGTTTCCAGTTGTAGACAAAGGTACCGCGCATAACATATCCGAAAATCAGCCAATTCTGCGGTCGTCCAAGAAAGTTATGTGAATTCAAAGATTGACTACGAAAATGATCTTTGATCTCTTATAAAAATCGTGGACGCCCATGGAATCGGCTGATTTTCGGATATGTTATGCCCATTACCTTAGTCTATCACTGGGAACTTACAGAAGTCGCGGCCCTCGTCTTGAACAGTTTTTATAGGGCCTTTGTAGTTTGTAGTCTCTCGTTATCGAGAACTGATTTTTTTGTAAAATGCAATTATCTCGAAAACCATTGGATTTCGGATGGTCTTCCGCGAACAAAAAATGTTTCTATATGACAGATTAACAAACTGAACTAGCTCATGGGTCATGAATTCACCATTTGCATATCACGTGGTGGTCCCTATTGTTGATAGCCGTTACTGGGCACGATCATTCTTGAAATTTTAGTTTGCGAATGGTCCACAACCTTTTCAACCCTTTTCACCACATTTTTACCTATAAATAGTAGAAGAATCAGACCTCTCGCACACCTGCGAGCTGAGAAACTTTGATTTACAAGGTTACGATAATCATGGTTTTGTTGCCCATGTTTGAAGCTCGCTTTCGCAATTTTCAGGTCTGCGAGAGGTCCGCAACCAAAAACATCTTTTTTGCCGTACTTTGATCAGTGTATAGCCAAAAAAATAGACCTCTCGCTGAGAACCATCGGATTGAAGTTGCGAAGGAATTCGCGAAAAATGACTTCTCGCGAAAGTTTGGGCACATCACATTTCTGTATAAAGCAATATCATGACTGCGAGTGGTTGGCAAAAGGGGCAACTTTGGTTGCTTTACAATCCTCAACCAAGAAGTTGGAAAAAAATTCAAAACCCACCGAGATATAACGGTTTAAAGTTGCGAAGAGCAAAAATGAGGATTTTCCAAGTCCGATATTATCGGAATTACGCTGTTTAAAGGATGAAATTGCTTGTAGAATCGGCAAATGTCAATATTACCATTTTTGTGAAAAAAAAAATTTTGTTGTGATTTTCGGTTTTTCACTAAGAGTAACGACTTTTTCGATTTTTGCTGATATGGTTCCGGAGTTTTTGCCGAAAAGGTTACTTCGCAGGCTTATTTCAAGACTTATTTCACCTATGTTTTCCTACCACAATTTTCCATTACTAGGACCAAAGTGGTGAAATTTGAGATTTCGACCCCACATACCGATAGAGGATCTTGATGAAATCAGTGATGGTGAGCATTCCGACGAAGGTCTGCTTCTCAGAATCCCACAGGGGAGCAGCACGAACTCCGTTGTAGACGAGGGCGAAGAACGCCTTACGCACCTGAGAGCCACGGGAATTAGTCTGATCCTTGCCATTTGCAACATTTTTATTTCATAAATCTATGAATTTTAGGAAATCGTCAAGTATATTTTTTCGAATTTTTTTTCAGTCTTTCGAAAGTGATCAAACATAACCAAATCATATTTTAGACGCGCCTTCATTGACTAACCGGCAGATGGGTATCGAACACGACGAGTTTCGTGCTGAGAGGAATGAGATCGTAGCACTTGTGCGCCTTCATGAACAGAGAGTAGATTGAGTCCTGATTGTCTGCAATCGATCCACTGATTCTACCGTTACCTCCCTTCTACAGTATCCCCCTCTACCGTAACCCTCTTTTCTCCCTCTTCTCTACCCAGGACGACAGTAGATATCTCAGCTCCTCCAAGCATCATCGTCTCAAACGAAGCAGAGGAAGATCCGAAGAAAGCAGTCTGGAAAGGACCCATTGATCCCCTTGTTTACCCACTTATTAGATCGAGATTGGAGTGCCAGGCAGCGAAATCGAAAGCGGGATCGGGATCAGTTGGAGCAGCAGGGACTGATCGAGAGAGACGACCACAGGGAGTGAGACCGAGTGGAGAGAGACGAGAGAGGGCGGAGGAGGGAGGGAGAGGAACTCCGATTCCAGATGAGATACGACGACGAGGAAGACGAATGACCACTGTTGATGTGAGAGGAGCGAGAGGAGCTGAGGGAGGAAGAGGAGAGGAACCAGCTGAGGAACGAGGACGAGATGGTTGAGGAGAGGAAGAAGAGGAGTGATCTACCTCCTCGATCGAGACACGGAGGGGTTGGGGTCTGCAATGGAGATGATGACAACAATGAATGATGATGAAAACGAGATTGATCAAGAATACTGACCTCCTCCTGTTTCCGTAGTGTCCAGTGGCCGGCAGTGACCGTACAGTATCATAATTGCTGCTCGAGTAATCGTCCTCGTCCTCCTCTGCTATATCCTCTGCGTCTCGCGCCTGCTTACGGAAGGGATGAGTAAAGGAAGAGAAAGAGATGGACAAACCTTCTTCTTGCTCTTTCCGTAGAGAGCTTTCCTCAGCGATCCAGTCGCCTTCGCTTTCGCTGTACTCAGCAGTCCCTTCTTCTCCTTCTCCTTCTTCCCCGATGGACCTAGACGAGGAACGAATAGATCGATCGATAGCATCCCATCTGGGTACCGTACCTGGACTGGCGGAAGTCCGTGCGGGACTGGACACTCTCGGAGGAGCGGTCGTTGCCGATGAGATGGTCATCATTGCCTGCCCTTCCTCCTATCTCGAGAGTACGGTAGGAAGGAGTGCGGAGGGTCAGTCAATGGGTCAGATGGATGATGACTGGTCCTCCCTTTGGAGAGGAGAATCGACGTCCCTCTGATTGACGACGTTGTCGAGGAGGCTGAAGAGGGACGGAGATGGAGGGAGGGAGGGAGGAGGGGAAGGGAAGGGGGACACGACGAGGAGAAGGTGATGGAACGAGCGACGCGATTGAGAAGAAATCAAGAGGAATGGATGAAGAGAGACGAAAGAGACTAGAGAGTCGAGGGATGGAGAAGATTGATCATGGAGAGGAAGAGAATGAAGGGAGGAGGAGGAGGAAAGAGGGGAAGGGGTAAGAAGATTACGGTGGAGGGAGGAGAGAGGACGGGAGGAGTACAGTTCTCTATGAGTAGATCAGGAAGCATTCAGAATGGAAGTGAATTTAGAGGATCACAAATGAGAGACGAAATGAGTTAGCATAAGAAGGAGTGAAACAAATGTGGAACGATGGTGGAAAGCGTAGAATATGAATCACGAAGGAGACAAATACTCAAGAGAGAGAGGCCATTTGATTGAGTAGAAGACGAACGAGAGACGAGAAGACTAGAGAGAGGATAGATGGCGACGACGAAGGAATGGCATTCTCAGACTGTTCCTGCTCCCTCCTTCTTCCTTCCCATTCCAGACATCGACAGACCTTTCAATCTTGTTAGACAGATTACCCAATCGAGTGCAGAGAAACTAATTAATTCGCAAAGAAACGTCCTCCCTCTCCCTCTCTTTTCTCTCCTCGTCGCCCCTCTATTCTCTTCCGAATCTCAACGATGCAGTTAACAACCTCTCCATCCCATTCCCTCATCTTCTCAATACATCTGGTTGGTCTTTCATTAGCCCTCTTCCTCTCTCCCTCTATCTAGTCTACTCTCTCTCTTCCTTCATCAACTACAACCTTGATCACTCCACACTTCTCATCACCTTCCCCCTCCATCTCCTTTGATCTCTCACCCCTCCCCCTCTCTCTTTCTCTTCTACAGAACATCAAATGGAGAACAACGTGCAAGTCACAGATCAATAGGAAATAAGCCGATTACTGAGGAGGAAAACTCATCTGAACCTAGTCTCGAAATCGATACTCGAGGGGGTAAGGGAGAGTGGATGGGGGATGGATGGGGGAGGGGGGAAGGGACGGCTCCTCCTCCTCTCTCAGATCTATCTCGATCACGTGTGTTCTGCAGCAAAGGTTACGGAGAGAGAAAGAGAAGGAATGAGAAGGAATGAAGGAAGAAGAGAGAAAAGAAGAAGGAGAGATGGGAACAAAAACAGATCAGGGGATGGATGATACCTAGTGAGTGAATAGAATCATTCTCAATCGATGAGTAATGGAAGTGAGATCAAGTATGGTGATGCAGAGAGTGCAGAGTACTCTTCTATATCTGCATTCATCCTTTCGAACTCTCCATGCGGATCACGAATATTTTGCAAAGGGGAGGATTATACGTTCCATCCCATTTCTCGACCACCTCACTCCATAAAATAATACGGAACTTGCTCATAAGATACTCACGCTACGCATGGAATTGGAGAGAAGGAGAAGAGATTGGATAGGATGGAAACGAAGAATGGAGAGGGAGTTGAATAGTGAGTCTGACGGGGAGAACGGAGGAAGGAAGAGGGAGGGAGGGAGGGGAAGGGATCAGACAACAAAGTGAGATCTCCCTTCGAATCTCTCTTCCCATCTAGTGACCCGTTGAGATGAGACTGACGTTCCCCTTCCCTTCCTTCTTCTCCATCTCTTTATCTAACCCTTCTTTTCCGTTACTTCTTCCATCTCACTACACTTCTCGCACCAAAAACTTCAAACATCCACTAAAAGACACTAAAAGTTATGGAATTGAGGAGTTTCTGAGTATGGGCACGCTGAAAAAAGACGCCCCATGAGAGTCAACCCTCTGAATGAGAAAAGAACTTAGACATAAGCCATCAACGAAAAAAGGAGAATACTTCGGAGAGAAATGGGAAAGAGAACGTTATGAGAACGTGCGTTAAAGCTTAGAGGAAAGGGAGAAAAGAGAAATGGTAAGATAAACAAGGTCTACTCTATTCAATTATTCCGCCAGATTCTGTCCCTATAATCGAGTAAGAGAAGGAAGGGAGATGAGAAAGAAAGAGAAAAGACGAGAATGGAATACATTCCAACCATGTCTTAATCACGCAGCGGAAAGATTATCATAGAAAGAGAAAAAAGAATCGAAAGCAAGAACATAATTTCGTTGATATTCGAAAATAAGTGCTTTGAACCAAGAGAATGTCAGGTGAAATGAGTTGTCAAACGCACATTGTTCCGTACACACTCCGTCTGAAGGATAGATGGAAGGAACGGAGAGAGAGGGGGGGGGGGAGGAGGAAGGAAAGGAGGAGGAGGAGGTAGAGGAAGGCGTGATGAAATGCGTGTTCTCATTGAATGAGAAATCGTGGTAGATCGACGTTGCGAAAGATGTCTAGAAGGAGGTAGAGGATAGAGATGGAGGGAAGGAGGGAGGAATATACTAGTAGATTCCTTCCTCACACCATCTGCAACCTCTTCCCTCCTCCCGTTCTACACCTTCCCCTCTACGTCTCTCTACGTCTCTATTACATGTCGAAACGTGAGAGAGACAGAAAAGACCGAATTCTGGCACGAGGAGGGAGATGTTGCATAGAGAGAAGAAGGAAGAGAAGGAAGGAAAGGCGACCGGAGACAAGAATGAGAACCCAGAAGGAGAAGGAGAAGAATGGAGGAGGAGGATAATAAGCTGCTTACCCCCTTCCAATCTCCATCCCCATATCCATCTCTCTCTCCTCCTCCTTCTTCTCCTCGTGATCAATGCACTCATAACTAGCAGACATGCGACCACTGACGTTACCTTCTCTTCCATTCATCTCTCAAGTTATGGAAGTGTCTCTCTCTCTCTCTCTCTCTTCGCCCTTTGAGATCAGCAAACACAATCCATCTTCACGAGTTTCATGGAGGGAACAAGTAAAGTGTACTCGTATCAAGGACTCAACTTCGGAACCAGAAGCGAGAAGGTTATGTAGTAAACAATAGAAAAAATGAATATCTATGAACTATGACGTGTTCAGACAACGTGAGATAATAGAGAACAGCTGCAGAGAAGGAGGAATGAAGAAGAGAGAGCGTTGCCACAGGCAAGGAGAAGAAGAGAACGAATGAAGATATTCAGATGGAGAACGAATGAGAACAAAAGTTATGGATGACAATGGGAGAAGATGAGTAGGAGAGGACGAAGGAGAAGAATGAGAAGGATGACTAGGAGGTTCGAAGTCAAGTAGATGGGTTATCTATGTGAGAAGGATGCGAGAAAACGCACGTCTGCCTTCTTGCTCTTCTCCCATTTCAAACTACGTAGCCAATCTGTGAATCAATCGATAATTCCCCCTCCTTGCATCATCTACTTCGTCTAGCAATGACATGAATATTCATGGAGATGGAGTGAGAAGAACAGACGAGAGAACAAGAGGATAAGTGAAGAAGAGGAGAGAGGAGGAGTGGAAATGAGAGAATCCTTCTCTGGTACTGTCACTAATTCATGCAAAAACCTCTGGTCAACAGTGGAATTTCTCGATTGAGAGACGTCACTGATCTACACTCGATCTCTCTCTCTCAATCACCAGTCAATTCAATTCGATCAAGAACGGCACTTCGTCAGAATGGTCGATGAGTCAATTGGACATCAAAACATGATTGAGACGAAAGAGTGGAAGGAAGGATCATGGAAGAGAGAGGTGTGCTTATCTATCAAACTCGTGGTCGAGAGGAGGAGGAGGAAGGAGGGAGAGAGAGGGAGAGAGGGAGGGTTATGAGGAGGATGAAAGGGAGAGCTGTCACCTTTCTAATCTCTTCCTTGGCCCCGGTCACAGATAACATCAACACTTTCCATTTCATTGACAAAAACGGGCGAGAGGAGGGGAGGAAGGCATGTAGAGGGAGAGGGAGAGAGGAAGGGAGAGGGAGGGGAGCACGATATCACCATTGATAACCATCGTAAATTGATGCAGAGCAGTTAGAGGAGAAGGAGCAGGCAGATGAATGGATGGACAGGAGGAGGATAAGTAGTGACTATCACTTTCTGATCTCTCCCCTCCCCTTACATCACCCACTCTCTCTCTCCCTCACTACATTCCTATCACAGCTTGCACACAATGTTCCCACCTTCTGTACAACTGATCAGAGACTAGAGATGGGAATAGAAGCAGAAGAAGTAAGTGATCCAGGGGGAGAGACTGCAGGTAGACTACTCTCTCCCTGTGGGAGGGAGGGAGGGTGGTATCACTCCTCCTTCACTCCTTCACTCCGATCACCATTGTCCTCATGACGTCATCCATCCAAACACCCTCCAGCCATATCATCCCTCTCTCTTCCTCTACCCATAATCGAGAGTGAGAAGAGAGAAGGGTCAGGAACCAGCTGATATCCCATCCATTCATTGTTGAAATGAGAGAATGAAGGGGGAAGGGATGCGCATCCGAATGTCTCCTCTCTCTCTCTCATCTTCCCCTCCTACTTCTTCTTCTACTGCAGAGAACCCGATGCTCTTGAGAACGGAGTGAAATGAAGTAGGATAGGAGAAGTAGAAGAGAACGAGGGGGAGGAGGGAGGAAGAGGGGGGGGGAGGAGACGAAGAGAGTTCAGAGATGGGAAAGTAAGTGGATAGACTTTTCATCTCCTCTCTCTCTCTCCCATCCCAAACAACTCCTCACTTGGACCAGAGGAATGGATGGATGGGTTGGATGGATGTTGAAGGAAGAACGAGAGGAAGGAAGGGAGGGAGGAATGGGGGAGACAAAAAGAATGGATCAACAACGAACTAAATAAGACAAATCTGATCAACAGTACAAATTCCGTGGATAAGAGGCAGGCGATATTAATAGATTGTAGATAGGACTAGAATAGCCAATGATTGACCAGAGAAGAGAAGAACAGAGATAATCATCTCATAACTATGATACAAAAAGATTGACGCCGTGACTACGAGAATGAGACAGTGGCAAACTGGACAGAAATAGATTGGTGTAGATAAAAGTGCGCACACCTATCGAGTACGAAAAGGAGTGAGCAGAGTCGAAGTAGGTCTACAAAAGGGAACACATTCTCTCTCTCCTTCGTTCCTTCCTTCCTCTCACTCTTTCAACCTACAACCCCCTCTATTACTTCACTCCCTTCCACTCTCATGGTATACGAAACCAAACAAACGTTCCCTTCTCATCTCTCAACTCTCCCCTATACCTTCCCCTCTCTCATTCCTTCTTCATTCTCAACTCCGTGCAAACTCTTAAAAAGTCAAAAGTAGAATGGATCAATCGAGAACTGACGACGGTCTAGAAGAAGGAAGAGAGAGAGAAGGAGGAGAGGGAGGAGAAGGGTTTCCAAGTTAAACAACTCTTTCTCTGTCTTAACGACCATCCAGAGAAGAGAGAGACGAAAGACTCCAATTGGCTAAAGATAGACAACTCGAAGGAAGATGTGAGACATATTTATGGATATTATAAAAGATCCTAAAATATACGATCAAAGGATCTCCATCTCTCTTCCTCTCACTGGTCATTCTTCTCTATTCAACATGTGCAATGCATTCAACATTGACGTCATCTGGGGATTGGATGGAGGGAGAACAACAGAGTGAGGGGAGAGGAGGCAACTCGAGTAGACAGCCCCCCCCCCCACTCTCATTCGATATCCCCTCTGACTACCTAACTCTCTTCCTGTCTCAGTATCCCTTCTGGAATGGACTGCATTGCATGCTTTCATGCTCAACAACTTCTCGCTGAATGCATAATCAACGTGCTAAATGCGGCAAGCCCTTGGTCCTAGTGAAAGAGTGCAACACGGAAGTGTATTCCCATTCTCTCCTTCACTATTCAAGGCCTTCTACTCTAAATACCAGCCTCCAATCTGTGATCACTCATTATCTCGCATAAGAATCGGCGAGGAATGATGCAAGAGTAGTAAATATTGCATTGCAAACTGACAGGCGAACCATGTGAACTTTGAAGTGATAAACAGAATAGAAAAGGGGGCTCATCAGACAAAGAATGGGCTAAAGAGTGGGAGGAAGTGGAGAGAGAGAGAGGAGAGAGAGGAGGGGAGGGGAGGAGAGAGAGGGAGAGAAAGTAGGTCATCGTCGTCAGCTTCGATGCCTTCTCTTCTCTCTTCTCGTTTTGACGAGTAGCCAATGAGAGAGTGGAGAGAATGAAGAGAGTGCAGAGAGTTAGAGATAAGAGTGAGAGAAGAATGAAGGAGGGAGGAAGGAGGAGAAGGGGAAAAGCTGACCACGTGAGAGGGGCTACGAATTCATGATAGAGAGGAGGAGAGAGGGGGATGGTGGGGGAGGGGAAGGGGAGAGAGGAGCAAAGGTTGGATTGGACAGAGATTGGGAGGAGAGAGTGGAAGAGGGAGAGAGATGGGGAAGAGAAATGAAGATGGAGCTAAGCTCCCCCTTCTTCCTCTTGAGAAACAAACAATTGCAGTGACTCATGAAATGGAAGGTATTGAATTTGCATGGCCCTTCGATTCAATTAACGTCCCATTGCAGACTACTTCCTCTCTCTGATCTAATCCGTCCAATCAGTTACATCTCCATCAGAGAGTGAACACCTGTCTCTCCTTCTACTCCTTCCTTCTATCATCTGACTCTCGTCTACATAATCCTTCTTCTCTCAACTTGAGAATGGATGGAAGTTGTGGTTGTTCCATTCCTCTCTCTAGTCTACTGTTCACTGACAATTTCCCCTTCCTTCTCTCTATCCTTGTATCCTTCCCTCCATCCAATCCCCTTCACCTCCTAAACAACTCTGTTCCGCTGATCTATCCCTCTCCTGACTCTCTCAACTCTAGCCATGATTCAGATTCTTCGTTCTCAAACAGAATCACTCACTTCGTGTACCTTCCACAGTTCATACCACCATACTCGACTTCTCTCTCTCAAGGGAGACTAACAGAGACAGAGATCTCTTCCACTTCATCCATCCACTACTATCACTCACTCATGCACACTTCTCACCAATAGAGATCCACTCTGCATCTCTCCTCCACCGGAAATCTCTCTCAATTCGAATCATCCAACTGACCAATGGGCGATCTCTGCTTCCCCCTCTCTCTCCCTCTCCTTCTATCTCTCAATCTCTCCATAATCTCTTCTCACGTGGTCACTCGAATACGCACGAATCAGCTACAAAATGATGAATGGAAGGGGTCATGTGACGGAGAACTCTTTGCGTGGGGGAAAGAATGCATCTGACGACTTATTGATCTGCTTGATCTCTGATAGACATAAATGAATCTCAGTCCCCGAGTATCATCCAGAAGCAATCCACAAATTCCGAGAGAACGACTGTTCAGCATTGGGAAATGATCAGTTGAAGTGAGAACGATTGGACAAACTTGTATTTGGAAGAGCGGAAGAGAAGCAAATAGTGATAATAAGATGAGAAGAAGTAGAGAGTTCAGAGAAGAGAAGAATGGAAGAGATAGAAGGATGGAGTTGAGAGAGGAGATGAAAAGATGGAGACGGTTCGAGAATACGACTGAACCATTCGATCAATGAAGATAGATGAGTTGAGAGAATGGAGAAGAAGATTGGCGAAGTGATATATGAGAGGAGAGGAACAGATAAAAAGATGGAGATCAAGTTCAATAGAGATTAGATGGGGAACGAGAAGAAATCAATCACATGATTGAACGGCATCGAAAAATACGTGAAAATGCACAATCTGCGCACATTTTGAAGCCTTTTCAACGCAATCTTACATGCTCACAATGTATTTATCATATATCAGAAGAAGAATACAAACAATAACTGAATCTAGATCGCGCACATCTTTTCACTGCCAGGCACTCCAATTTCATTCCATTATGTCTACCGTAACTCTGATAATCGATAATTGACTCACATCCTTTATGAGAAGGGCCGTTCCAGCAACGGGAGAAGAGAGATCAAGACCAGAATCGAGAGAATTCTGTTGAGCAACTCGAGAATATCTGAAAGGAGAGGATCTATTCCCGTATCCACTCATGAAAAGGAGATCTGTTCTGGCATCGGATCGATCTTTCGAAATTGATACTAATCCGTTGAACGATTGTTTTACACGTTCTCCAATGTACTTCCCATATCCAATCTTCCTCTCCTCTCTCCTCCTTCCCTGTACCTGTACTGGGGCGGCCTTCCTCCTCCTCCAGTCACTATCGCACTCCTCACAGATGGAGAACGGGGAGCTGCAATCAAATTTCACTTCTATTTATTCCTAAACTCCTTCTGTCCGGGCCATCTAATGTTGCACTGTATACTATGTGGATAAGTCACTCACAGAAGACATTGTTCTCCATTGAGAAGGAAGCTCTCGCCTGATTACCGTATCCAGCAGATGGAGACGTCAACTGGAACACGGTAGATTAGTCATCCACTAATCGATCATTCTACTTCATTGCTACATTTCCGTTGCAATTCAAATCAAGGAAATGGGATTACGGTATGGAAGTACACTCCGTGGTGCATCCGATGCGGGCGCGGAGTGAACACACGCACTCGACGTTTCCCAATCACATGATCTGTCGCCATTCCAACTAGGAGGAAGGAAGATGTGAACCAGAGGAAGGAGTGAGACAGAGAGAAGAAAGAGAGAAGGGGGTTTCACCCTCGGATCGGAAGAACGAATTTGAATAATCACTGCGGACGCTTGTCAAAAATCGCATGACATGCGGGAAGAAGGGCGAGAGAGTGTGCGAAATGAGGAGAGACGAGAGAAAAAGGAGAGAATACAAAGCGATTATTGGAATACATCTCTGTCCATTCCGAATACAGTGTGCACCCTAGTCGAACCTTCCTCTGTCTTCTCTTCCTTCTCCACTCTTCTCACTCTTCCTCTCTTCTATCCCATCCTTTTTACTGTGCCAGCCCGAGTTCAAATGACGATTCGACCAAAAGGAATGCAACTATGGGGACGAATCATATTGGATTCCCCCTTACTCATCGAGTAGAAGGGGGGAAGGGAGTCTATCTGGGAACTAGAGTGAATCTCTCACCGACGACGTCCTTATTCTTCTCCCAACTGCATCGACCATCTGAGAGATCGGAGACGCACGACACTTCTCTCCTCCTGCAATCGATCGATCGTCTTCCCTTGATCTACCCAACCAATCGATAATCAACCGTACCTGCAGTCTGCTCGTTCGCGAGTGAAGTATCGACGTAGAGAGGACGACGAGGCGATGATCTGCGAAGCATAATTACATAGAAATAAAGGAGAGCGGCCTCTGTCTGTTTACCCGCTAATGCTAAATCGTAAACAAGTCTCATCACGCGCGCGCCTCTCCATCAGAATTGTGAAATGTTACGAAATCTGAGGCTTGCGGCAAGGCAAACCCCGTCTAGTCTATAAATAATCGGGAAACGTCGACTAGCAAGGGTATATTCGGAGAGAATGAGGAAATGATATAACGGCCCTCGGTTCAAAATGCTATCGTTTGACCAGCTTCTCCCTCGTCCCCTGCAAGCTTCTGCATATCGTTGCCCCCTCCCTTCAATGGATCAATTCTTCCCCTCTACCGTACCTCGAATATGCATTCTGTGCGGGATTCACTGCAGTCTGCATCGATTGAGCATCGGAGGAAGTGGATGAATTGGAGGAGGAAGAGGATGAGAAGAGGGAGTTCACACCCGGAAGATGACCTGCAATCAATCGATAGCGTCTCCATTACCGTAACCCTTCCTTCCACCACCCTCTCTTGTATCTCACCAATAAGTCTACTTCCATCGAGACTCATCATTCTCCTTCTCATCATCTTGACCAATCTTCGTGAAGGGAGTGGTCCAACAGCTTCTTTCCTCTCTCCCTCTCTCTCTTCCCTTCCTTCCCCTCCCTCTCCTTCTCCTTCTCCTCTCTCACTGATCATCACTAGTTCATCCATAGTAGTAGATCGAGTCTTCTTCCCCTCCCTCTCCTTCTTCTTCTTCTCCCTTCTATCTCTCTCTTCCCCATTCGATTCTCTTCTCCTTCCCAATAACTCCCCAATTGCAGATCGAGGCAGGCCGAGTACCTCCATCTACAACGGAATGGAATAGCCATCGGATCAATCACGGGTTACGATACGAGATGCGGAAATCAATCGATATGGTCATAGGAATTAGGTTCCGGCGGCATCATGAGCACAGATCACATTAATGGGGAATTGATGCTCGGATGCGTGGTTGATCAATATTGTTATTATTAGGAAGGATGTCTGATGTTTCTCAGGAACTCATTGAGAAGCGCGCGTTCAAATGAGAATGGAGAAACTGTTAGAGTCGCGAGTAGATACCTAATTGAATGCAGATGAGAAGAGGAGAGAGAAGGAGGGGGATAGCCAGTTGACTACTACATGTAAACACTCCTAGTTTACATCTCGAAGGGTGTTCAGAAGGATGGAAGAGAGGAGAAGGGAAGAAGCAAGGTAAGAATGAGGACGGAGAATCGACGAATAGGACTCATTCTGTCACGGTTTCTCGAACGAGAACAATGAGGAGAAGAAGACGAAGAGAGGATGTAGAGAGGAGGAGAGGAGAGTACTTACGTATGAGAATCTAGTGACGAATGAGATAGATTAGATGGATATGAAGAGAAGAGAGAGAATGGGACAATGAGAATGGATGAAGGATTGAATATCCACTCGATATGATGATGACGAGAAGTAGAAAGAGGGAAGAGAAGGGAGGAGAAGGGAGGAGTTCTCAATGAGTAAAGTGAATGGAATGAAGTCCATCTCTTTCACTCGTTCTCATCTTTCCCTTCAAGGGCTTCGTTAGAGAGAGAGAGAGAGAGAGATGGACGTAATCCGAGGAAGAGGAATATATTATCGTATGCAACACAGTGACTGATATAGATGGGGAGTGCAAAATAGAAGCCATTTCCATCTAGCATCACGCATCAGCCTCTACACTCTCCTCTATCATACGACACAATCTCAAATGTCAATCTCCCCAAATAATCCATCTCTAATTGGGAAGATGCTATCGACCATCCAGAAGAGAGAAGAGAACATCATGAGAGAGGGATTACTCGGAGTGATTCTATTGATAATTACTGTGTTACACGGAACAGTGAGGGAGGGAGAGAGAGAGGGAAGGAAGGGATGGAGAGATGAGAGAGTGCAGATTGATAGAGAAGTAAACAATGGACATCTGAAGAAAATTGAGGAACAATTCCGAGAATGAGACGGAATGTTTTCAATTGACATCACAAATATGCCCAATCTAATTCGACGTAATTCGTCCTATTCGTTCTTGGAACGAGAATTCACTGGATAGTCAATGAAAGTTCGGCAGCCTTTCAAGAAACGAAGAATTGTTATTATGAAAAAGTTATGAGAGTGAGTGCGCTCGCTCTCTTCTCTTCTCTCAAGTTGAGAACTACTGCTCATCCATCCAAAACAGAGACCTCCTTCTCCCAGACAGATCCTCTCTCTCATATCAACCATGTGGACAAAATGTGAGAAATGACGGAGGGAAATCTAATCGATGGACGAAAATAACGAAACTCTTGGACAATGTCTCTTTCTCTTGACCAACTGACCACTCTCGCTCCTCTCTCTCTCTCCTCTAAAATCTCGTGAATTGACAGCTTCCATCTCAATTCGAGGACTTCCCTCCACACTCTTCCTTCACTTTTCCTCCGGTGGTCCTCATCACACATCAACATAAGAAGAAGGAAGGGCTTTTCGAGTGATTGCCCAACTACAATCAGAAGGAGGACGAAGTGAAGAGGGTGTTCGAAGGAAGGGAGGAGAATGGAGGGGAGAAGACAATAGGAGGGAGCCTCAACTCATCAGAGAAGGAGGAAGAGGGGAGGAAGAGGGGAGGAAGATAGAAGGGAGAAGACTGTGGGAACTAATAGTAAGTAGGGGGGATTCTACTAATAGACTTGCAACAAGAGGAGTGGACTGAAGGAGGAGGGGACGAAGGGAGGGAAGGGAGAGAGAGACGGGAGAAGGGGGGGGGGGAGGTTGATTACTCGTTCCCCTCTGTGAGTCCTCCTTAGTCTTGCACGTGCTTTGATCGAGTGAGGAGACTCCTCATTTATCAACTCCCCGTCCCTCTCTCCCTCCCTCCTTCCATTCCTCCATTCCCCTTCTCCTCACGACAATTGATCACTAACAATCTCAGTCATCACCTGATTAACAGCCAACTCTCTCCTTCTCTCCCTTTCAAATTGCGTGAAATGGTCTCAATAACAGACAATAGAACGAAGATTCACTGAGAGTTGAGAGACTATTTACAACACCATTCTGCAGGATTGAAAACAAAAAAGGTGGAACGTGATAGGACTCCGATCTTATGCCATGAGGACCCTTGTACGCCATGTTTAGTGAAAGAGAATGAATAAAGGAATCGGAATGGTGGTCAGAATAGGGCTGAGAAAGGAAAGAAAGAAGACCCAAGGGGAAGGGAGAAGACAGAAGAAGGAATGGGATGAGAAGGGGAGAAGAACCAGAGTTCTCCCGTACGAAGAAGGAGAGAGAAGCCAACGGAAGGAAAGGAGTGGATGAAGATGAGGAGGAGGAGGAGAGAGAGAAGGACTCTGATAGGAATGAGGTAACATGAACCGGAAAGGAGTGCACGAGGTTGGATGGGAAGGAGGAGAAATGGACATCGTCTAGACAACATCAACGCAATTCAAATCATGCATCACATCATTCATATTGCAACAACTAGACTCGAGTTCTCTCTCTCCGCAACCCTCTTCTCTCTACAATCGGCATTCAGCTGCATTCACTAACTCTTTCTCTCTTCTCTCTCTCTTCCAATATCACGAGGAGTCGCCACAAATCGGCGATAAGAACTAATCTTCGACAGCACATTGTCGTTCTGCCAGCCAGATGGGTTGTTGTGCGCCAGAGGGACGAGATAGATCACTCCCCTCTCCCTTCTCCCTCTCTCTCGCGAACAACCAACTCCTCCACTCCATTCACTTCTAATCCCCCATGGATTGATGCTATGAATGGGAACATACTCCACACAATCACTAGCCAATCCCTTACTACAACAAGAAGTGTTCCATTCCTCCTCTCCCCTCCATCCCTTCAACTGACCTTCGAAACTCTTGGTCTCTCTGTCACTGCTACTCAATCGTGGAGTCATCCTTCTCGATGTGGGAGTGATCTGCGATGACGCCGCCATCGACTGAAACGAGGAAGAGGTCACAGATGCATCTTCTTCTCCTCCATCCTGATCATCCCTCTCTCCTCCTCCTTCACTCACAGTATTCATCATCCCTCCTCCACTTCCACTCGATGGGGGAGAATTGAGTAGAGAGATCGGTATGCTGCTCGCTGCAATTATCCTTTCATCATCATCATGTTCTGCATTCCTCCCATTTTCTGCCGTATCCCAACAGAATTCGAAATACCAAATATTTCAGCAATCGTCTGAAGCAAACAGTGTTTGACTGTAATTATAGCTACATTCTCAGTGATGATGATGAGGGTATGAGGATTGTCTAGTTGCGCCCTCTCTTCCTCTCTTCCTCACCCGATGGACTCCTCATATCATCCGTCGATGACCTCGCCGTCGACTGTGGGAAGAAGACGAGCACTCCCGATTGGCGTCTGCAATCAATCGATTCACTTCTACCGTACCCTCTCTACCGTATTCCTCCTCTTCTCTCTCCTTCTCCTCTCACGTGTCCTTCCATCTCCTCCCTCACAGCAGCCGCCCTCCTTCTGCTTATTCCTCCCTTCTGATGAGTGAGGGTGGAGGGGAGGAGGGGACAAAACATCGAGTGCAATCACTCTTCCCTTCTCTCTCTAGTTCAATAACACTTCGTCTTCTTCTTTGATATCCTGACAATTCTCCACATGAGATTCTGCAGATCACGTCAACACTCTTGAGTGGCTGTTCGGTCCCCCATTCCTCCCATCTCTTCCCTCCCCTCTCCTCCTCCCATAACTTCTTCTCACATGGTCGAGTGCAATCCCATTGGCCGTCTCCTCCAATCTCTCTCGTGTTCCCACCTCCCTCTCCCTCTCTCTCTCTCTCTCCATCGAAGGGCATTGGGAGAAGGGATCTCTGCCCTTCTAGAGATGGTCATTCAACAAAAAAAGAGTGGTGAGAGAATGAGTGGAATGGATAGAGTGAGGGCAGACTGAAGCCAATGGCAGAAGGAAAGAGAAGGAGGAGAAGAAGGACAGATGGTATTCCGGTTAGGAGATCAAAGATGAGAAACAACACCATAAAGAACAAAAAAATACGAATAAGCAATATTACCCAAAGGAACAGTACCTCGGGGTGGCCATTGCTCCATTCATCGGATGTGCTTCACTCTTCGATCGAGATCTGGAATTGAGAAGATCAGTCAATGATCTACCGTATCCCTAAACGAATCTACCGTATACCTGAACGAGGAGAGGAATCCTCCGTCGGGAGCAGATCTGGCTAGCTGGCAGAATACTTCTGGAGGAGGATCGTGATTGACCGGAGGAGATCCAATATCTGCAGAATGATCAGCTATAGATTGGCATCAGGTAATAGAGATCAACTCTAAGTGAAACAAGATTTAACGGGCGGCGCTTAAACCACTCGGAAGTGGGTATTCAATTGTGCGCGTGGCTGCGTGAAAATGCTAAGAAAGTCGAGTTTGATGGCTAGAGATGGGTTGAGTACACTGAATGGAAGAGAGAGAGAGAAGCGAGAGGAGGGGTGGAGGGGGGAACAGTACCCAATCTACTCTTGATCTTCGGTGTTGTGACGAATATTGAGAAGGAGAGAGGGATGGTCACTGTTTTGATATTGCAAAAGTATAATCTCATCAGACATCAATCAAGAGATGAGACTAATGGGAGAAGTGAGAAGGTGACTAGACGACATTAGAGAAGAGCAGATTCGTGAATGGGAGAAGGAACGAAGAGGGAGAAGCGACACAAATTTCGCCATTCGCCCTTCCAATGCTACATGGTGAATAAACTGTTTCTGTTCAAATAAAGAGACAAGAATAGCTTGATGAATCGAGATAAACATTGATTGCGACTGGAGTGTGTTATGAATAAATGAAAAGGCTTGACTTACCCTCGAATGGATCGATATCAGGAGTCATCGGAATATTGATCGAACGCTGTCGTGTTCTCTTCTGGAATCAAGGTACTGTATTCCAAAAATCGATTCGTGCATTGTGCACATTCCAAACTACCTTGAGGTTCTCGATGAATCCTGGCTTCTTCTGCACATGCGCAGTCTGCACTGTAGAGTGAGATCGGACGTATATGTTCCGGCTGCAATGTGCGATCTACACCTCTCACCACCTCGTTCTCATCTCCATACCTGTGTGTCTCATTCTTGGGTGGGGAAGCACTGGTGACAGGAGTGACTGCCACTCCATCGAAGATAGTGTGAGGAGTGGAGGAGAGAAGGCCGTTGCCCGATGATCCCGATGGAGATCCGTAGAGTAGTCTCAAGTCAGTCTCTCATCATCATCGTCACTCCCTCTCTCTCTCCTCGACCATTCACAGTCCGAGTTCTCACTGGGTGCATCATCTCCTTCACCACACGTTCTCCTATTTGCTCAAGCTTTTTCTCCCTCCCATCTAAGTATAAACAAGTAGTGTTGCACGTGGAGACTCACTCATCATATATTCATGACTCTCTCACGACGAAACAATCTCTTCTCTTCTCTCGGAAGGTTCGCACTCACATGTCCTTCAGTTGAGAGAAGAAAACAAAGGAATTATGGACTACATTTCCTCGCTCTACACTGCATCTATTTATTCCCTGTCGATCAAAGAACACCTCTCTCACATTTATTTCTCTGCAAAAGCATATCTGATGAATTACCGCAGATTATCCCGAATCTTCCAGGATTGATTTATTCCAGTCTCTTCTAGCGTCTCTCGAAAACAAAATACGTACGGTTCTAGAAATAGGATGCGGCCTCTAATATACTTGTGTAACGACTCGTTACTAACGAGCCACTAGGGGGAAATAAGCTTATTTTGACGGAAGTTGAGGAGATAAATGAGTGAATGAGTGAATGTATTACCCAGTCTCGACGTCTCGAGGAGTGCACGAGATCGGAGACGACGATGGAAACATCGATGAGGACGACTGCAAGAGAGGAGGATTGAAGGAGAGAAGGTAGGAGGGAGGAGGGACAGGGATGAGACAGTATGGGGATTAAACGGAGTGAAAATGAGAAGAACGTCGTAAACGATCTCGATCTTCGACTTCTCCAATGGGGAAAACAGCTAGGACGATACTGATTGAGGAGAGAGAAACTAATGGAGTGACGGAGGATGGGAAATAGAACATCTCATTCTGAGAATGAATGATAATCGACAACAAATAATAGAGATTATGGCGAAACTAAAGCAGAAATCACGTGCCACGGATCAATTAGTTACTGACATACTCTGCTACAGTAATCCAGAGACCTCCAGAATGTATCTCCGGTTCTACAGTAAATGCATACATCGCAATAATAATTACGGATGAGAACGGGGATACATTTTTTTTCTCATTTTCTATACCGGAGATAAAGTGAGAGAGCGCGTGTGAAGATGTCTCATTTCCCTTCTTTCTCTTCTCAATGGCAGAAAATGCGCGCGAAAGAAGAGAATGAGGAAGAATTGGGGGAACCCTCTCTCTCTATCAATGGAAGGATAACTGCCCTTCCCTCTCTCTCTCTCTCTCTCTCTGCACTCACGTGGCTCCACTTCATTGCTCATGTAGAGATGAAATTAAATGATAGATATGAGAAGAAAACAGGGAATAAATCAGAAAGAGTATGGAGAAACAACAACAATGGAAACCAATCCGTCCTATAGCTCGAAGCCTTCCCTTTCTGACGATAGAAGGCAATCTCATCTGAATCAAAGTGTTTCTTCCTTCAAGCTGAATCAGTCAGGTGTAGTACGTGAAATAAGATAAAGCAACGAAGAAAATGAGAGATAACGGAGAATGGAGAGAGGACGAGAAGGGAAGAGAGAAAGAGAGATACAGATAGATCATGCAAGAGGAAGAGAATCGGATAGTGAAAGTTCAAAACATCTCCCTCTCTTTCTCTCTCGACTATTGCCAACGGAACTGAGCAATAATAGGCTACAGGGAGGGATTCCCTTCTCGATCTCAATAGCTGATCACATTCCTCTCTCACCCACCCTCACTCTCTACCCTCTCACCCCCTCACTTCCCACTCACTCAACGGAGAATCACGACACATGACTGCTTAGTCTCGCTCTCTTTCAAACACCAATAAAGTGCTGCTGCGGACTGAGGAAAGACCGTGAAGAGAGAGGAAGAGGATACTCAGGGAGGGAAGGAGTAGTAGGCACAACAGTCTCCAATGGAAGGAGAGACTAAAAAGAGGCTGAAGGGGGGAAGGGATGGGATGAGACTGAAGGGATTCACGAGATAGGTCACTCTACCGTATTCCTTCCCTCCCTTCTCTTCTAGAGTGACCATGAATATACCAGAGAGAAGAAGTAGTAAGGTCAAAACTGCCTACGAACACGGCTAGTGCCCAATAAGAAGAAGGTAGAAAAGTAGAGAGGAGGAGGGAGAAGAGGAATGAGGTTAGTTCAGTCTCTTCACCTCGATGATCTCTTCCATGAGCGCGAGGGTGGTTGTCTCATACTCGTCTACCCCCCCCCCCTCCCCTCCTCCCTCATTCTCCCTGTTATTCTGTGCTGTTGACCGTCCCTTCACTGCAAGCACGACACTACATGTAGAGTGAGGGAGGAGAACAGAGGGGAAGGAGGAAGGAGGGAGATAGTTGGTCCGCCTTCACAAGCCTCGCTCGCATATTGCTACCACGTGCAATTGTGAAAGGGTTGAGTAGGATAGAAGAGACGGGAGGAGAAAGAGAGAAGAACGAAGTAAGAAAAGAGGAAGATTCAAACTGCGAGTGGACACTTATCCACACTAACGATCTGTCTCTAATGTTGCAGAATTTGAAATCAACCCGATCAGAGACCTACCAATGTTGTCACAGTGATAGAGAATCTCTAGAGAGACACGAGGGAAAGGTCAAGCAATCGGAGGGATGAAAGAGTGAGTGACCCTTCCCTGAGAAGGAAGTGCCTGTAGGAATACACTGGCCACTCCCCCCCCCCTTCCCCTCCATCGAACGACCATCTTCTGATCCAATGAGTACTGATGAGACAGACACGAACGTGAGAAGGAAGAGAGATTAGACTAACAAGGAAGGTCGATCTATCTGATTCTCCTTTCCTCTCCCCTCCCCCCTCCCCCGACGACCTTCAATATATTTTTACTCTCCCTGTTCACTCTCTCGATCAATCACAATCGAATTCGATCCTGAGCTCCCTCTCTCGACAACTCTCCCATACAACCTACATCACAGTTCAATTCACTAATGTGCAACAGTAGATCAACAACTATGATATATCACGCAGCATCACCAGACAGTAAGAGTGTGATGAAAGAAGGAAAGGTCTGGTGGAAAGGACCAGAAGGTGTAAGAACAGAGAGAGGAGGAGGAAGGGCAGAGATGGAGGGGGTCATTCTGACTGTCCCTTCGAGAAGGGAGGAGAGAGAAGAGGGGGAAGGGAGGGAAGGAGGGAGGTCTCACCATCGGATGAATAATGGAGAGTCGAAGGAAAAAGGGCTGCCACGTGCAATAGAACATAGTAAACAGGAGTGGGAAGGAGGTCGGAAAGGAGAAGATGGAGATGAAGATGGTCGAGATAGAGAGAGGAGAGGATGGAAAGTGATTGAGATGAGAATGATCGTGATAAGAATTGCCAGAGGGGAGAAGACATTGCAATGGATTCAATCACGAGTGATTCCATCCATTCTATCGCTGAGATTAGACTGAGATGGAGGGATCCTTCCTCTCCCCTCCTAATCTCGTATCTACGGGTAGACCACGCGACGTGACTAGTGCAGTAGATGCTTCCCTTCCCTTCACAAATGGAGCTGTTTGTTCCTTCTTTTTCTTCCACCCTCTCACTTTGCTTTACTCTCTTCCTCCTTCATTCTCTATTCCTCTTTCTCTTCTCTCCTCAAAATACGATTCTAGAGTTTCCAAATCGGGTGCATCCCAAGAGAGAACTCGTGGATCCAATTACTGTGGGAGACTACCAAATATGGAATTGAAGATATTTCCTATTCGAATGCAATTCCATCGATTGAACTCTTCGACCTATCACTATTTTTACTTAGAACCCTTCATCATCAGCACAGTAATCGGACAATCATAGCAATAGAAGTTGAAAGTAGTTGGACTAGATATACTGTATCGACAATTCAGATGGATTCGTCAAATAAATGATGGGCAAAAACGGCTTAACGAGAAAAAATAATATTAACATTATCTCAAGTCAAAACTTCTGATGATAGGATTCTAGTTCTACGATTACCTATTACTATAAGGAGATTACGGGTCTTAATTATTAACGAGCAATTTGAGTCAATGATAAATGAATGACTTATACAATATCAGCTATAACAAAGAATACTCTTACAATATTACTTGAATGGAAATCATCGAAAGGGGAAGGCAGTGATGAGCAATCGAGTCTCGAGTGGAAAGGGAAGAGAATGGAGAGGGGAGGTCTTACTGGAGGATGAGTCCAACATCAGATGGCTGCATCTCCGGGCATCTCCAATTGTACAGATAGTACTGCAGATTTCCATCGCCCACTCCGAACTTGAGCTCGTCCAGAATCTGCAAAAAAAAACGTTCCAGAATGAAATGCAAAGCCACTACATCAAATACTAATTCTTACAACAAAAACAAAAATAACCTCTTTGTTGTCCATGAGATCGAGGGCGTTGAAGACATCGAATCCGAGCTGGAATGGGTTCATTCCTTCTCATCTCTCTCTCTCTCTCTCTCTCTCTCTCTCTCCCCCCCCCCTCTTCCTTCCTTCCCTTCCCCCTCTCTCCTCTCACCTGATGGGCGACGATGAGCATATCGTTCACGAGTTGCTTGAGAGGGACGGATCCGGGCACGCAGTAGTATCCATACGCTGCACGGATCTGATTGTGAACTGCGTGCTGAAAGAGAGGAGGATTAGACTGTTCATCTCATACCTTCAATACTGTTCTCATTCGTCAAACAATCGGTACACTCCTAGAGTTTTAACAATGTGACATAAAATATAACTGACATTGACGACAGTGGAAGGGAGCGAGTAGAAGGAGACCATGTCTGTGATCTTCCCCGCTTTCTGAAAAGATCGAGGATTAAATAAGTACGATAACCCATCACAAGGTCCTAATCCGACCACTCTTTTTTCCTCTCTCTCACCTCGACAACAAACGAGTAGACGACATCCTCACGAGGGAGGAAGATGTGCTCGAATTCCTACAATGCCAATCAATCGATTAACTTTTCTTCCCTCTCCTCCATACCTTCTTCGAGAAGATGGGAGCGAGTTTGAACTGTTTGAGATGCTGTTGGAGTAGTTGCCATGCCCCCAGCAGATCCTTCTTCTGCAGAGGACGGAAACCCTCCGTCGCCGGGACCTGTAGAGGTAAAGTAAAAAAAGGTAAAGTTAACCCGTTATTCAAGGCACACGAAGTCCTGCGGAGATCACTGCTAGGCCAGTGAGCATTCAAGGCCAAGGTTGAGGGGATGATTCAATAAATTACCTCATCCGATCAATTCATTAAACGCATATACTCACATCAGGTAGCTTATACAGCTTGACAGTTCTGGCCATGGTCATCTTGGGTCCGAGATGGGAGAAGCGACACTCGATCAACTTCTTCGGATTCAGAGTGCGATGGTAGTATCTGATATCGAGCGAATAATTTCCCATTCAATACAGATCAAGGGTGCAAAATGGTATACCTGCATACGGCGACAGGTTTGGGGAGGATGACTCCCGCCGTGTACGCTGCCTGCAACCATCCATTCCCTTCCACTCTCTCTCCCTCTCTCTCACCTGGAAGATTCCCTGCAGATTGACACGACGAGTAATCTCGCGAATGAGTACGGGAGCGACTCGCTTCGATCTGAAGAAGGAGTTGAATGGATCATCCCTCTCTCTCCTCTCTCACCTCAACTTCTTGTGGACACAGAGGAAGTTGATCTCGACCATCTTCTTCTCCTTGTCGTACACACGAATCGTCTGCAATTACACTCCTTCCCCCTCCCCTCTCCTCCTCCATTCCTCACCTGAGGAACGGCAGAGATGAATGCGAACAGCTTCTTGTTCGTCTTTGCACGCACTCCGCAGTGCCACGTCTTGAGCCATCCAGGGATGAGAAGAGCCCTGAGAGATACGTCATGATCCCTTCCTCCTCCTGCCTTGTCTCACCATTGGAGGAATTGCTTCGAGTAATCGAATCTGAACATGTTGTCGTCGTCTTCGACGTAGTTCTCACACAGAAGAGTGTACACCTCCTGCAGTTCCTTCTCGTCCTGAAGAGAAAGGAGAGAATCAATCGATCGAGATCATTCTGAACCCACTCTGATCCACCTATGCATTCATGCACTTCAAAGATATTTCAAAGTGATAAAAGCGTATTATCACTTACAGTCATATCGATGTCACTCCACTCGAAAGCAGCAGGGAGCGAGTAAGGTTCCTGACGAAGCTGCAAATTCCCCATTGGTTGAATGCACTATCCTCATCATTCCGTCCTCACTCACTCGACCTTCTCCGCTGTGTTCGAGAATAGAAAGGATTACTCACCTTGTCGATAGGAATATCAGCTTCGATAGCTTCGTTACCATCCACTTCCTCGTCTTAAATTCAAAAACAAATTATCGAATGTATGAAGTGAAGTGAACTAACTCAATTGAGGAACAGGTTGGGTGCTCCAGAATGCATACGTCTTCTGCTTAGCAATTCCCATATCACGTATAGGACCCGCTGTTCCCTATAACAACCAATCTAAGTATTATGGACCACTAACTCCCTTAGTATATCTACCTGCATGAGACTGAGTTTCTCCAGATCGGCAGCTAGACGAATCTGCTCAGCAATTTGCTGCTCCGTCAGTTTCAGCTGAAGGGAGTATTGGGATGGAAGGGAGGGAGGGGGAACGAACCTCTTGCTGGGAACTGCTCGACTCTGCCGCATCCTCTCCATTCGCACGCTGAACAAAGGTCATTCATTGTGATTGTATCGGAAGATAACAAAACGCCTGATCCAATCCAAGAATACCTTATCAAGAAACATACTAAAGCTATACTTTTTCCGCTATTTTGAAGCACATCATTTGCATTTCGCTAATGAAATTGGAATCAAAACTAGAGTAGTCAAATTTCAAAATAGCTCACCGCGGGTGCTTCCGCCTTCTTATCTTGCTTCTTCGGCATAGTAACAGCTCAAGCCTGGGCTCACAACCTGAATCAATCGATTGAGCATGCTACGGAAAGGAAAATATGACGAAAATCGTCCATAACAATCGATAAAACCCTGGCAAATTAGCGAAATCAAGAAGATGGCGACGTGTATCAAAAGTAGGAGTGTCCGGCTTACATTTCCCGGTTTCGTGGTGGGATAACGGTAGTTTCGCCGACTTTTCAAAAAATACGGATACTTTACGGCTCAAACTCCGGTCCTACAGTACTCTACTTATCAGTAGACTAGATAGGTATCTAGACCAGCTCATTAGAGGGAAGACTGCACGGGATAGTTGCAAGAGAGGCAGATAAAGCTTGAAAATGCTCAGATGCGACTGAACACGGTGAAGAGATATCGAGGGGTGAATGCATTAGAAGAGGAAATATTAAATTTCTAGAAAATTCAAGAATTTTATTCTTGAAAATTAAAAGGAAATTTTATTTCGGAAAATCTGACTACGAACCTCAATGATTTTTTTTTAAAAATGAAGATCGCCGAAGCAATCGCGAAGCTTGAAGTAGCTACAAGATAATAGATATCATAGAAGTTCAAAAGTTTGTCGTACACCACGAAATTATGCTGTGGGAAACGGCATAAGTGCAATGCACACCCGCACCACACCACGTACTTTGTCATTGTTTTCCCCGAGTTCTAGGTTATTTTTATGATTGCCAAAGCTAGAATAGGTATCTCACGGCGGCTCAAAACGGCTCCCTCCCCGCATCTAACTAACGCAGAGAGCGGCGGCCACGCCCCCTTTTCGTTTGTCCAATGAGCGCGCGTCTCTAGGCACGAGAGAGCACAGACGACGAGATGCTCTCTCGAATTCGTGTGCTCTCTCATGCACGCAACGCTACCGCACGCGTCAAAATGCAATAGGAGTCATTTCTTGGAAAATGCGCGAGGTTTGAATTCGATTTTTGCCTCCGCCGTTTTTATTTACTGTGAGTGAACACCCGTGTATCTATAGCGCTAGCACAAAAGGGTTAAAAGCGAAAATTAGCTAAATTCGCCATTTCACACACAGGCGCGCACTTTTCACGCACTTGCACTTTGGAAGCTCCGCCCACAACCGTAAAAGTTCTATGTTCGGAACAATTTAATTCTATGATAGTGGAGATGAGATTCTCGCAAAAAGTGACTGTCTATTTTTTATGGGTCAATAATGTGTAGAGTTTGTATTTTCAACGTGGGTTCACGCAATCAATTGAATCTCAGTGCTTAAAACGTAAGTCTTCGTTGTCAGTCCTTTCCACGAAATTCATGCTACGAACGTAGACATGATTCCATTGCAATCAGTATCCATTGGATACCCTCAAATTCATTCCATTTACGCATTTCTCCCTTCTCCTTATCATCACTCTATTATCTACGTCAATCCGGATATTTCTGATTCATTCCCCCTCATTCTGAAACTCTCTGACTCCTCATATTCGATTCTGAACTCGAAAGATAGAAGGGAATGATAGATGAGATCTTCACGAGATAACTCATTTCCTTATGGAAACGTCGTCTCACGCGAAAGATCTCGACCTCCTTTAAGACATTCCAGAATAGAACTGGAATCGGGAGTCCATTTATGATGAAGGAGTGCTGCCACACTGATATCCGTCCTGATTGGATTCTAACATTTCCATCTCAGTCTAATCCATCTTACTCTTATTACGATGAATCAGTCTCTCAAATATCATAAGGGGATTCACTCTACACGTGTCTATCTGGAGGAAACCCCATCTCTTCTCTCCATTGACCTTTCGTTGAGATTGTTGCCAGATTTGGAAATAGAGTATGTTGATGGGATCACTCAACGTCTATCTCTCCGAGTGCATTCAATCATCGCGAATTACCTCTAACGTGACTCTCAACGTGTCGATTAGATGAAACTACGTGGAGAAGAAGATGAATCTTGCAGATGGAAGAGAGAATTCACTTCCCTTATTCTGTCTTTCTCTCTCAACTCATCACTCCTCATTTTTCTGTCTTCAACACTTAGACTAATGATGTAATGGATGGGACTGAGATCATCTATCCTCCCTCTAATAGGCATGGAATACGAGAAGAGTCCTCGAAATGACCATGAGATTGCATCATTTCAACACCGTCTTCTCAATTTAGAATGATGCTTCTGGCAGTGCGTCAGGAATAGCAACGGGATTAGGGGAAGGTCAGATTCCCCTCCAAACTTCCCCCCTCCTTCTGTTCGCATCACGACCTTCCATCGACTACGCAGTAGCCTAAATGGCAATCTCATCAAAGGATGAAGAGGACGAATAACTTGAGGGCAGTACTTGGAGTACACGAAGGAAGGACAATAACTATGCATATTCGGAATCTAGAAGGTCATTCGGAAATCCTTGTCGTAGATAATTATAGAGCCAGGGTATGAACATGAACACTTGAACGGAGACATGAATGATCCAATCTCTTCAGACACTCCCACTTCTCTTCTCCTCCTCTTCATCCGCTTCATCCTTCATCTTTCTTCTTCTTCTTTTCGAGTGTTCACCTCACACAATCGTCATTAGTCTAGATCATTTCTCTAAATATCAATTCGCCCTTTCTCTCTACTCCTGAAAGTGGGCGGAGTCAAGTCTGGAATCTCTCCATTCGATCCACTATTTCCCTCTCGCACGTTCATGCGTAATTTCATCTAAATGAGTCTCAGCCTGAATAGTGATAGACCTTCTCCATTTAGCACAGCTCGTTCATCTATTAAGCCCCGCCCCTTTAAGCGCGAAGGGAGCGTGATGACTGAATGAGAGAGAATGAAGAAAGAAGAGAGAAGAGAGAAGAAGGAGGAGATCCAAAGGTGCCATGTATATACAGTCCGGTTGGATCCCTACGTGAAAACTGGACGCCCCGGGCATCCCCGGGTGTCCCCCCGTGTCCCCTCGCTGAATAGCGCAGCCCACAATTTTTTATTTGGTATAAGTTTCTCACTATCGTATTCAGCTCTCGATTCTGCATCGATTCATATAAAATGCATACTTTAAATTATTCATACACTTTACAAAATTA
>LS492828.1:1399258-1428939 GCA_900490845.1 Pristionchus japonicus | reverse complement strand
AAAGCTGTGGTCGACTGCTGAACTGACTGACCCGCCCCACTGTTTCTCAGATCAAACAAAACACCTATTGTGAAATACTCCTCTCCCCATGTTCTCTGATATTCAGCTACCCCGGCGGCGAGAGCGGCAGACGACCAGAGTGGGTATAGACGCAGAGGAAAAGGGGGCGGGGCTTACCCCCCTAAAGTAAAGAAGCCCCGAATTTTTCTTTTCTTTCGTTAAAGCAATCCTACATTGTCATAGATGATATAACAAGACCAATTGAAAAAGCACATCAACTTTCGTCGGCTAATTAGATCATGAATGGCAAAGTGGACTCTTCTCTATTTATGTTTATGATTTTTGTCTCGTCATGACTGAATTCTAAGCATACAAATAGAGAGGCCCATTCCCTATTATTTGAGATTGCTTGAAAAGGTGAATTAAAAAGGCGTTGGTTTAAAAGCCCAGACAACTCCACGTTTCTCGGGTCGCAACCCTTTCCCTCGATCTTGCAATTCCCGGATAAGAGTCCCTAGAAATAAAACATGACCCACATAATTTAGCGTCAAGAATTGCGAGACTTGATATGGCTAGCTTGAACCGCTCATTACGCAATTGAACTAAAGATTCAAAAATCACTTTCACAGTGAAAAAAATCAATGGGGTGAGAGCTTTAGGCATCAGTTATCATAAATAGTATTTGTTGTTGATTCATTAACCCTAGATGAATATCATCGAGAAAATAATTTTAATATTAACATCAAGACTTCAGCATTTCATCATCTACGTTTTCCCCACTTTTAGATAAACGAATATGCAACGGAATAAGAAGAAAGACACGTACCTTGGAGCAAGGGCGGATGAGGACCTGGCGCTTTCCGCGCTTCTCGGCATTGTTGATGGTCTTAAGAGCATCGGCGAGTACGCTCATGCGAACCATGGTGCCCGAAGTTTCTGCTAAGAAGACAATTAGCCAAGATTCACGGAAAAACAAACAAGAACCTGCAACGAACAAGACGTGGCCTAAATTTTTAAGAAATGACGTTTCAGAGTTCAAAATTTCGTTAAGGATAAGCTACTTCGAAAAAAACGCGTCATGTGGCATGCCAAAGAAAGATTCGACAATAATAGAGCGCAGTAGAATCAATAACACGCACATATCGACGAAAAAAATTACAGAAAAGAAAAATAGAAAAGAAAATTCCCCAAAACTCGCGTTTGCCTGAGTATCATTTACCGTAGTCTTGCGGGAATTCAAATGCAACGTAATCACTAAGTGGTTTTATTTATTTGCAAAAAAATAACGAATTGTGATCACAATGATTTGATCACATGTGATTTGTCTCTTCATTTTTTTGTTAGAATTTTATTTTATTTTCAAATTGTGAAGTGCTAGTCAATTTCAATGTGCTTTAACTCGCGTCAATGCCAGATGTTTTATTTGAAATTTGTTAGGTGAGTAGGATGTTCACGCCATGGTCAGGGGGAGATTGATCTTCGCTTTTCTCGGGTCCTTTCTGACCACTTCTCGTGGATCCAAGTGTTCCTTTCCTGGAGGGACGATGCAGTAGTAGATGTGAAATCCCTCGGCTACTGTCGAATCGCACGTTGAGTCATGTCTTGATGCGGATGTACTCTTCTGAGCGGTGATGACTAGTTTGCATTGCTCTCTTGGTCCTATGAATCCATAGTGAGGTTTGCAATGGTAATCGGCGTGGGAAGTATTGATTCGAAAAGCATATTTGAGATCGACGTTGTTGATGAGGAGATTCGTGACCGGTACGTTCTTGTTTTGAATGTGCACCTTCGTAGGATCAACGATGAGAGGTGGAATTCGAACAGTTCGACACGGGTCTTGGGGATTCTTCATGTTGCGCTCGTGCACAAGTTTCTCCGCCCTGTAGATAGTAGTTTATCAACTCTTAGGTCTTTCTTGTATGTACTCACTCTCGATATTCCCAATCGAATAGCTCGTTGGGGTCGAATCCTTGCCATAGACATTGCTTAGCCTTGTCGATCAAATAGTCATAGTCGGGGAAATCATCGTAGTCCAGGTTCCAGATGCTCTGACAATACTGACATGTTTCGATTCATAAGTGTAATCTAACCGTAGCCATATCCAGAAATGGCTTAGCCATCTTCTCGCACAACTTCTCATTAGTGATACTATCCTTCTTTTTCTTCAACTCTTCGTGATCAGTAGCTGCGATTTTAGTCCATGGCAGAGATCCAGTGTGCAGTTCAATCTTATAAGTCACGTTTTAGCCATAATTATCTCTTTTGATTACCAGTGAGTAGACGAGTGAGACGAGATCTCCACCAGGACCTTGTTCTTCTTGTAGATGAACCTGAGGATTACTGTAAGCCCTATATAAATCAATCGATAATACCTGTTTGGCGACGTATCTCGGAGTTCCTCTGAAGCCAACGATATTTCTGGGCTTTCTCACTCTTCCCGAATTGGTTGTGAACTGTCTCGCCATTCCTATGGCATACGGTTGCACTATTCCATTATTTTTGACTAACCAAAATCGATGAGATAGATTCTAGTGAGATCTCTAACTCCAATGCACATATTCTCTGGTTTGACATCTCGATGCAGATATCCCATATCATGCACATCCTTCAGTGCTTTCAACATCTGCAATTCTCTCATAGATTCCTCTCTGATTCCTCTCTTCTCACCTGTTCAGCCACTCGATAGACAGTTCCATCCGAGAGACGACGTTGAGGCATATCCCTCCGAATCTACGCTCATTCAATCACATCTACCGTAATCTCTGGATACCTCAGATAGATTCTTTCCGAGTGTCTGAATGATGATGAATCCATGTTCCTTATGGGTTCCACTGGCAATGATCATGGGAATGTGTCTCTGAATAGTTCATCGTTGTCCAACCCTTCCCCTTCTTTCTCTCACTCTTCCTCTCAATCTGACTAATACAGTCATCTCTAACTTGATTCTCCTCCCATCTTTCGCTTGCCATTTCAGTGCATATTCCTTTCCATTCTCCAAGTCTTTCACGCTGCAGTATAAATACCGTAATCCGACATTCCAACTACCGTACCTGTATATTTGACCGAATCCGCCTTTTCCAAGAGCACCCATAACTTCGAATCTCTTGAGTAGAACTGTACCAGTATCTATCTTATCATCCTTCTTAGGGGGTGTTTCTAGAGAAGATACGTCAAGTAGAATACGGCAATGTAGCAATACCAGCAGCGATTCGGCCTGGTTGAGAAGCATCGGTCTGTTCGACTACCATCAGGAAGAGAAGAGGGGACGAATGAATGGGAAGATAGGAAAGAGGGACGGAGAATTGGATAAATGCAAAATGATCAATTGAAGTTAATTTCAATCGTAAACATTGTAATACCGTTGTAAATAAGTTTTATCCTTGTAATAGAGAGGAGACACGATGAATGGATACACGAAAGTGCCCGTAGAACGAGACTGAATTAGAGGGGGAGCAGACTGTTAACATTAGAGGTATCTTCTAACAGAGAATGAGGAGACGAGAGGAAGGGGTTGATACAACAAGGAATAATGGTTTCCCATCTTCTAAGCACTCGAATCTAACCGTAATTATAAACTCACGTAGGTATAAACTGTAATATCCGAAAGGTTGAAATAAAGTGAATCACACGAGATAAGCTGAATCAATAAGGGAGGATCTACGATCGGGAGAGAGGGAGGGAGGGAGGGAGGGAGGAATACTCTGTACAAAATTAACACAACAACAAATGAGATGGTAACGCAGCGGCCTACGGCTATTATGCTCTTCTTTAGCTAATTATCTTCTTCTTTTACTCAATTTCTATTAATCTTGAGTTCCTTCGTTAATTTGGACAGCAACGACGTCGTCGAATTAGTCGACGTCACTATTGGCTGCAATGCATACTCACTTTGCTTCGTCCCAACTCGATCCACCCATTTTCTTTTAAGATTCATGTAAAAATTCATTTAATTTTCATTTAAAAATATGGCTATGCATCAACCCACCTGATCAGCCGTGTAAATGCAGATATAAGGATCGGAGAGGAGTCGATTAATGAGGATATCGTCGTGAGGGAGAGAGGAGGGGCAAGAACGCAGTTTTTTGTAGCCATCAAGAGACAACCACGAACTAACTCGCTCACACTCTTTCACCTGCAATAGGAGATATATCATTAGTGTTGCATAGTGATCATAGACTACTAGAATCGATACCATCCTATCCTCATTGACCAACCTGGGGGATATTGAATCCATTCTGCAGTCCCTCTCTATCCGCCATCGAATCGAAGAAGAGCCAACGACCTGAACGCTTTTCAGTTGTATTGAATGGACTATGGAATATCAATCCAATTTCTACTCTTTCCCCCTCTTTTCCTTTTCTGTGCCACTCACCCTGTGAACTTCTGACGAATGAGACGTAGTGGGAAGTCTCGATGGCCAGTACTCCTGCCAGAGTGAAGGTGTAACGAGTCTGAAGGAAGCATCAATTGGAGTCTCTTCCTCCAGTATACATCGCTTTAATCGTCCATCCTCTCCCCTTACTCACCATCTTCTTGGATGGTCGACTGGGAGGGGGAATGGGTCGATCTGCATGATCCAATAGTCCCTCTCTCATGTGATATGATCGGAAACACTCGGCACAGAAGGTTACCTGAGAGAGAGAAGGATTTGGACGGAAACTCTCTCCCTCATCTTTGCCATCATCTATCCGATATCCCGCCCCTCTCACCTCTCCATAGAGAGCTTCCCTGGTGAGGAAACACTCATGGCAATACAACTCAGCTGGATTCTTCTGGCATTGAGCACATGCGAATACAGCTGGAATTGAGGGGATGATTGAATGGAGAAGAGAGGGGAGACTGACTATTATTGATGAATGGAGTCAGATCAATCTTCTCGAGAGGGACGATCTTGTCGAAGAGCTTAGTCACTCCGTATCGAGGAAGCTGCATGATGAACACCTGAATCACTCATTTTCAGATATCCATTTCGCCATTCTACCGTACCTGCGGACACTCAGCCAGCTTGGTCAGATCCTTCCTCAGACTTCTCTCCAGAAGATGCTGCGAGCTTGCTATATTTCCCTAAAACAATCGTTGAATAACCGAGAATTCCAAGATTGATTCGAAAAGAAAGGTGAAACCGTACTTGCCACTCTCCAGCATCAACCACAACATGGTACAACCACGTCGATTCGATCTTTCCCGTCTTAGAGTTACTGAAACACGGAATTGAAGCTCACTTGAGATACGAAATGAACTCACATAAGATTGAGATAGGGGTTAGTCTTGAATACATCTCTGAGGAGGGAGGACAGAATCTCCTCTGGATCCTTCTCTTCGCTCGTCAATCCCTTCAATTGGTTCGTTTCACTCTTCTATCCCTCCATCCCCTTCCCCTTCCCCTCCCCTCCTCTCACCTTGATATTCGGCAATGCCTTCTCCAATTCCTTCCTGAACTTCATCACGTGATCCGCACGCACGTAATGGAATCTGTAGGGATATCAGACATTACATTACTCGATCTGATCAATGAACCCACCTTCTCAATGGCCAAACAATCTCAGTGGAAAGGATCTTCACTAATTCATCGTACTCTTTGATGTCTCCATCCAATTTACGGCGAGTTAGAATGCTGAAACAGGTTCATTCCCATCAGTCAGAGAGGGGAGATCACTCACTTATCAAATGCAGTACATTGGACGAAGAGAGTGTAGAGCATCGAATCGAGATAGCACGAATTACGGTGGCCCTATAACATAAGTAATTCCATCTCTCAATCCAATATTCCATTTCCAATTAATAAATTGCGCTATGACTATACCTGTATTCCTTTCATTCTTCCCATCAATTCATCGATTCCTCCCCATGGCTCTCTCTTCGAGGTTTCCACCCCCGAATCAATCGATCCAAAATCTTGACCTGCAATGATGGAATAGTCCATGAATCCCTTCGCTCCTTCTTCACTCACCTCTCATTCCATCTCCTCCATATCCATTCGAACTGCTTCCATTGCCCATCAAAGGTGACGAATCCTTCACGAATCTGACAACATCACCATTACTTCTAGGTTGTCATCCGCATCTGTCTGATCTCGAAAGGGCCTCCAACTTGACTCACCTCCTGTCTCTCCTCACATCATGCATGGGCACTAATACAGTACTGAGAGTGTGGTCGACCTCCGGGATTCCCGCATCCATCGACAGTTTCCATCCAACGGGAGGAGGCTCCGATGTCTCCTACAACATTCATCTATTCAATCTAGGGACCACCATCTCTCTCCGATCGGATAGGGCGCACGCAATGTCGAACAGCTCAAAGAGGGTTGAAAGGCCGCGTGTTCGGATTTCTCAGGGGTTTAGTACACCATGTCAGTCAACTTTGCTCGAAGTTTGAGACAAATCTACGGGCGTCCACGTTTTCTATGCTCGATAATGTATCAAAAATGCTAATTGAACTTGAATAATCAATATTTGAAGCGCTCTCGGCAGAGATCGAGAAGGAGGCCGCGACTTTTGAAAGTTTCCAGTTGTAGACAAAGGTACCGCGCATAACATATCCGAAAATCAGCCAATTCTGCGGTCGTCCAAGAAAGTTATGTGAGTTCAAAGATTGACTACGAAAATGATCTTTGATCTCTTATAAAAATCGTGGACGCCCATGGAATCGGCTGATTTTCGGATATGTTGTGCTCATTACCTTAATCTATCACTGGGAACTTACAGAAGTCGCGGCCCTCGTCTAGAACAGTTTTTATAGAGCTTTTGTAGTTTGTAGTCTCTCGTTATCGAGAACTGATTTTTTGTAAAATGCGAATATCTCGAAAACCATTGGATTTCGGATGGTCTTCCGCGAACAAAAAATGTTTCTATATGACAGATTAACAAACTGAAATAGCTCATGGGTCATGAATTCACCATTTGCATATCACGTGGTGGTCCCTATATTCAATCAGCCAAAATCGAATTTTATTCGGCCAAACTTATCTCCAATGTTGCTACAAAATAGACAGGATGGCATACCAATTCGACGACGACACTCATCTCGAGTCTTCCTCCGTCATCATTGAATACATCTCCCTTCCATCTCACGACTCCCGGACGAACCGCCCCCTTGTGACACACATCGACACACGAACCTGCATGCGAATGCAAGATTGATCAGTGAAAAAATAGCTCCGGATCATTTCAAACGATTGATAAGCGAGAATTGATGACTTACCGACGTCGAAACTCTCAATCATGAAATCTTCAGGGAGCATCGCGGGTCGAGGAGGAACGGATGGAGGAGAGGGACGGAGGGGAACTGCAATCCAATCCATATCTAGACTATCTTTTCACGAGTACAGTAGTCTATAACAGTCGTATAGTCAAATCACAAACTGAGTGTACCTTGATCATAAGAGGGAGGAGGCGGGAGGGGACGATGACGGGCTGATGACGAGGAAGGCGCATCTGAGATGGATATTGGGAGACTAACACTATTAGAAATACGGCATAGAAAAGGAGAGTTCGGGAAGACAACTTACTAGAAGTGGAAGGAGCGAAATCAGATTCCTTGTATCTCGGAGGAATCATTGCACCCTGGCCAGAGATGGGAACTTCTGAATGAGCAATCACTCTTTACAACGAAAAAAGACAAAATAAACACATGGAAATGCAATAAATGAGAATGATTGGCTACCTCTGGGAGGGCTGGCATTTCTCACTCGATCTTCAACCGGATACGATTTATGGAAGGCAGTAGACGGCTCTAGAATTTAACAACAATTAACTTTAAACAAAAATGCAGTATCATCGTGACGAATCAACGTAATTGATCTTTTAAGTCTACCATGATCAACTGACCTCCATTTCTGTGTCCATTCTCCCTCTGCTTCTCTCTAGATAAAGTCTGGAAGGAGGGACGATTCTTCGGGGAAATGTCGATGAGAAGATGAGATATAGTTGATATCATCACAAATCCTGAAAGAAAAATACTTGGTTCATACAGTATTCATAAAGAGGATTTGAGAGCAGTCCGCTCTCTTCTCAATCTGACCTGCATGATTGGCGGGAGTGCTGAACAATTCGCATCCTTGATACATTCCCGTTCCTTGTCCCACTTGTTCATCCTGAAGGCAGACAGATCATCTCCATTCAGTATCCTCACATACACTAATATCCACAATCAAGATTAAGAACTTACAAATTCCAATCCTGCGTAGATGCTGTTATGTCCCCTCAGTCTTCCGATCCATCTCACAGTCGCTTCGTGTGTCTTTCCATCATTCGTCCATTGACATCGATCACCCACCATCCATCCATCGTACGAGTCCACTCTACAACTGCAGACCGTATTTATATGCGAGTGATTTAACCCTTTCAGTACTGTAAATATGAAAAGAAAAAAATATTTCAAAAAGCGGACATACTTGACAGTGGATGTGGATGCGGACCTCTCCTTCTCCTTCTCCCTCTTCCTTTCCCTCTCTTCTTCTCTGATTAACTCGCCATTCTGTCGCGAATGACTCTGATTCATCTTCCAATCTTCTTCTGAAAAAATAATATATTTTTAATTGAACATGACCCCTACTGTGCAAGACATCATGTTCGAATACAATTAGGGTAACCGTTGAGTAGATGATTAAGAATGTGCTGCCTATGTGTAAGTGTTTAGTACACGTCATCTACGACTTGGTTAACAAGATCAACAATATTGGATTAGAAGATAGCAATTCTCACCTTGGGCATATCTCATAAGATTCTCCGTTCCGTTCGTTCTTCCTTGACCACTCGACGGTTCTCTCACCGTCGATGGAGGCGATGGAGGTATGAAGAATCTGCAACAACAATCGTGTTCATGAGGTAATCACTGTGTGTCATGGTACAGATATTTTAGCAGGTAACTCCTTCTTACGATCATTAAATCTTCTCACTTGGTTCTCGGCAGAGGTTCGGGTTTAGAGGCGACCGCTCTACTGGGATTGAAGCTCGGTATGTTGTTCAGATTACGATAGTGATCTGAAAAATACTATTTAAAATTATTTATAAAAGCGAAATCAATATAATTCAAGTGCAACGAACGAGATCATTGAACTGGAATGAGAATGGTCATATCTTACCTTCCCTCTTAACTTCGGGTCTATATCCTCCTCCTACTACTGCATCCCGAGGTGGAGAATCAACGATCCGAATAGGAATAGTTCTCTCGATCGGAGGAGGAGGAGGAGACCTAAAATGAAATTCACTTTAAAGATGAGAGGCCATAAAATAAAAATGGATGAACAGTAGGGTCCATATATGTACGATTTATTAATTGAAGAAAGGTCATTGAATTTTCAAACTTCTTACCTTGCTCTCGTCCTTCCCGTCACCTTCTTCTTCGCAGGTTCTTCTGTTCGATACCACTCACCCTCAGAATCCCTTTGATAGATTCCTGCAATGGACAATCAACTGTCTCACTTCCCCTGTCCACTCACCCTCTCTATTGTCTTCGACCTCACTCGAATTTACAAACTCATAGGCGGGAGGAGAATCGAGTACTCTCACTGCAATTCTCCCTTTCTGAGGAGGAGAAGGAGTACTGAAATAAATGAACGAATTAGAAGGATCATGGATCAATCAAGAAAGAGAGTGTAGATCAGTCCAGATGCAATACCCACTACAATCACAACGATATACACGTGGTAGTTGAATGTGACTGGCAATAGTGAGAGGTCAAACAGAAGGAAAGGAGGAGGGAATAACAATGGATGGAACCGAGTATGAGCATCAAGTAAGGAGATCTACCAATGCAAAGGGGTTGGAACTACTCAAAAGTGCATGGAGCTTGCCCCTTCTCTCTCTCTCTCTCTCTCTCTCTCTCTCTCTCTCTCTCTCAAATAACTGGAGTGAGTCTCTGGAATGGAACAAGAGTCGTTCTGGGATGAGAATGCATTGGAAGGCACAATGAAACAGAGGAAGAGGAGGGAAGGGAGAAGGGAAAGACTCTGGAGGTTGTGAAATGGACTGGGGAGGACCGATTGAAGGGAAGAAAGAGAGACATGGAGGAAACGGAGAGGGAGCAATACAATGGAACGAGAAGGAAGATGGTTGGGGAGGAAGGGGAAGGGATGGGAGGCAATGAAACTGCACTAATCAGAGGGATTCTAACGAATTTGATGGTCTTATCGCGAATGAAACCAGAAAAAAAGCAGAAAGGGAAGTCGGAGAAGTGGAAGGGAGAAGCGAGAGAGGCCTCTCTATCGAGTAAATAGCGAGAGTGAAGTGAGGGCATGAAGAGAAATAGGAGATGAATAGAGGAGAGAAGAGAGAAGGAGAGAAAGGGAAGGATAAGAGGAAGGGAGAGAAAGACGGAAAGGGAGCGCGATTCAGTGTTACCAAACAAGAGAGTGAAGCGAGAGAAGAGAGGGAAGAGAGGGAGAGGGAGAGGGAGAGACAGAGAGTGGAAGAGGTTCGTAGAAGCGGAAACCGTGATAGATAATGGGAAATGGAGAGAGTGAGGGCTGTTGTGAGTAGTAGAACGAGGGAAGAGGAAAGAGGGAGACGAGAGAAGCATTGAACGGGGAACGGAGGATAGAATAGGGGAAGGGGGTTCATGGGGGAGGGGAATGGGAATGGTGATCTAGAAACCATCAATACAGTTGAAATACATGGTGAGTCATCATACCTGCATGATATTGTGAGGGAGGGGAAAGAGGGAGGAAGGGAGGATCTTCCCTCTGAACTGGTTGGATCATTCACCAGCTCATCCCTTCTCCAACCCCTCCCTTGCTTCTTATGACTACCCTACCTATTCAAGACGTTGATGAATAAGAATTCAACGGAATCAATATCACGCAAAACCCCTATACATTTTGTAATATAATCCGTTGAGAGAAGTGAGGAGAAAAAGGTGGAAGGGAATTGGGGAGCGCGTTTGTGAACGTTCAATAGTAGAGGAATTGCGAAAAAAAAGTGAGATGACGAATCGAACATAATACATGCAATAATCAAGTTTAAAAGACTGAACGTAATTGAAAGAACATAGATATGAATGTGAATGTGAATGCACTGTCGAAGAGATGAGAGCAGAGAGAGGGAAAAGAGGGAGGAGAGAAATAGAGATGCACAAGTTCATAGAATCACCCGGTTGCATTGTCCTTCTCTTGTGACTCTCAACCGGTTTCCGCCTCTCACTATAGGATCCCATCAAACAACGTCGTTTTAATATTCATAAGTCAGTATTTCAAAATTTGGATAAATTGCTTGGGGGCAGTGCTCACATTCAGCACTGCCGTATCCGAAAAGCTTACCGCATTCTCGTTCTTTCGATAGGCAATTGTCTTCTGTTAGGAGGATACAATCGATCAGTTGACACTTGGAAGACCATACTTCCTGCAACGATCAGGGTAATGAACTTCGCTCCAACTACTCGAACAATGCTTGTATCAATTCCTCCAACAATTATAGTACCTTCATGTTCATTTCCTTCATAGTCATCATAGAATCTGTAGGGATTTCTTCTCTCGAAGTCGATTGGTCTTCGCATAGGAGGAGAGAATCCACGCGGATACTTAAAAAAATACATATATCAACAAAAGAAGATCTCAGAGAATAGAGAAGTGATGGACGAAAGAGTTGATTACCATTTTGACAGAATAAGTGAAATCTCCTCTATCATCTCGATCTCGACTCGAAATTATTCCACGACGCATATCTTCGAAATTGTCCTGCAAATTATGGTATGAGAAGAGTGAGAAGGGTCATCTCATTCATTGTTCACTCTGAGGGTGTGGTCAAATCGAGAGAGAAACGAAGGAATACACGTGATTTCATTTGTTTCACCAATGGGATCTAATAGAAAGAATGAGTGGCAGTAGACAGAGAATGAGTAGGAGGATGGAAGATGGAGGAAATACAGAGAGAACGGAACTGTGTATGCCCACCCCTCATTCACATTCAATACTTCAGCCGATTACTGCGAGTGATTCAGAGGTCTCGTTTGATCAGATTGAAAAAGCACTCCCTTCTTCCCCAATCACTTCAACTAGGAACATTGCGAAACCAGAGGAGGAATGAAAACAGATGGAATCAATCGATAAGAGGAATATGCTCGATCAAGTAGTCTAACTCATAATCCGAACAGGGGTAACAACGGAGACTTCCCTCTTGTTGCGCTCCGCAAACATTTCTGGCCATTCAGCGTGCACGTAGATAGAGAAAGGAGAGGGATAATAGAGAGAGGAGAGGAGAGAAGAACTTAGATCATCCAAGAATGATAATTGCTGCACCAATCACAATCTAGTGTGAACACTAACTATCTCATTGTATGTGTCACTACAGATAAAAGGGAAATCGATCGAAAGCAAAACAATGTTAAGAGAAGAATGTGACGATTGATTGTCCTATTCTCAATTGACGCATGGGGAGAAGGAAGAATAGATCAGATGAAGATATGGGAAGGAAAGGAGGAAAGTGAGAGAGTGGAAGAGTAAGAGGGATCAGACAAAAGAAGGAAAACATCAAGGGGAAGAATGCATCTCTGCTGACTCCTTCCAAGAGAGACAAGTATCGACCAAGAGAGAGAGGGAGAGAAAACAGCTGATCTCGTCACGGATACTGAACCATCTCAATATCACGGGACATTAACACAAGAAGGATGGTATACCAAGTGAATTGCAGGCATGCACTCGTAAAGACACTCCAGATGTATCAACATTTCGGTTAAAATGGATGGCTGGACAAGATAGGAATGGGAATGAAATTTAGAGTTACGGGGAAGGGGAGAACGAGAAATGGAGAGAAAGGGAGAGAGACTGATCATCAGTATAGAGAGGAACACCGAGAATGGAACAACAGGTGTGAGATCATTGAAAGGGGAGAGAGTGATGGAAGGAGACGGAGATACAAATGTTGTAGTAGAGATAACTTCTTAATTTTTAGTGTCAGAGAATAGTGAGATATAGATCGTGATCCCCAAACACCTCTCAACACAGAATTTAAACATATACGTGTTGAGTGATGATTAACTGACCTCCTTGCAATCAACTTCATCTCCTTTCTTGAGGTGACGAACGAAAGAATATCGAGCAAAGTCTTGGTAGAGAACGTATCGATTCTAATCACATAGGATGAGTAGGGCTTCGTCTGTGAATAACCCAAACCTCTATATCTATGGGCCTGAGCATTCTAACGTCCTCCATTGTCAATTTGGAGAGATAGACTTCAGAGATTGATCCGTACGCGTCTTTTATATCCACCGACTGAATGAATATGTATAAAAACCGACTCCAATTCCACAAAAAGAGTAGTGAACTTACAGCAACAGGAACAGAATATTCCTTCCGTTTATTGAGGTGGGCCATAATCTTTTTGTGATCATGAGAATCGTCCAATTCGCGAACAATCGTTCCCTTCTCAATCTGAACGAATCATATTTAAGGGAGATATAAACAAATAATGTATTGCTTACAACATAATCTTCCTGCTGCAATTCTGATTTCCGAATATTTGTAGGGGGACTGTCCTCTTCCTCTTCCACTACAACAATTCGTATCTTCTTTCCATCGATCTTTCTGAGGAGAAGACGATATTTGAGTTCATCCTCAGCATCTTCTTCGTCATCCGACGTCGTCGGACTGAAAAGTTATAACGAATTAACATAGAAAAGAAATGATCTCACGAGTCGACATCGATAAGTTTTCCAGTATCACCGCTGTTGTTTGCATCAAAACGATTCCAGGGATCTAAAAGGGGTGATTTGGAACAAGAACACCTGGATCACAACTGACGTCCACTCAAACTCGGGGATATCTTCCCGTTTCCGTTGAAATTCGTTGCGTTCTGCCTCAAAGAGGATTCGAACACGTTCTCCTGAGATCAAAATCGTAATGGGCTCATTCTGTCACGGCACACCACCTGTATATTGCCTGAACGGGGATGCTTCTCGTAGTGGTCGAGGGCTGTACTCTGACGCGCCCAAATCATGTCTGAATCCAAATTCGCATCGACTGATTCCCAATCATCCATCGGAGCGGAGAATTACCTAAACAGATGATTGAAATGTACAAATGTACCAGTGAGCACCGTGATAAAAAGGGGAAGAGAAATCACTTCGAGAAAAACAAGTGTGTTAGAGAAAAAAAGGAACATCAAAAGATGAGTCATTCGTATTTCTCGGCTTCCTTTGTTTCACAGATGCCATGTTCCAATGCGTAATACGAGATATCAAAAGCAGAAATGTATTGTTAATAAGAGAAGATCACAAAAAAAGAGAAATATGGACATAATTACTTGGGAACTTGATAAACGCGGAACGAAATCAGAGGGGAGTGGAAAGGTGACTAACAAGCAGTGTGAGCACTAGACAGTCGTCCGATAAGCGATGCGAAAAGAGAAATAGAGTGAGCTCCTCTCCACCACCCTCCGTTGTTTGCTCAAACGTTACAGTAAGCACACGGTGGCAAAATCAGACTGTTCGAACATATTTTAATAGAATTTTAGCAGTTGAATTGATAAGAAAAACCAGTAACAAAACAATAGAAAAAAACGAAAAAAAGCTCAATAAACATTAAGGAAATTTAAAGGTTAGTTAGTCCTGCGCAGAACTTCAATGAAGTTCAGGCTCAATTCTCTCACAAAAATTTGACTTTTCCTTTTTTTGCTGGTTTATCGATCTATTTTTGCCCTTCGTGCCTTTGTTTTGCTTCTAAAAGTTTCGTTTTCAGTTTTTAAATATGCCCCCCGCCGTGCCTCATGCGAAGACAACGAGCGGATCGGTGAGTTTCGAGAATAACTGCTTTTTTTCCCGATAATTTATTCTCAGCCGTTCTTCTTTCTAGTGGTCCGCGACGTTCCCCGCTGATCAGGAAACGCTACAAGATTCAACTCTCTTCATGAAGCGCCTTCTCTATGTCGCCTTTTCTCAGATCATTTCGTCGCGTGATTTGCTCCCGAGCAATTGCTTCAAGAAAAGGAGATGCGAGAGTAAGTAGTGCTTACTAAGCACTGATTACTTTGTCCCGTGATCACGGATAATATGTTGCAGATCTTCGACTTTACGTCTTCAATACTGTGATCCCGGAAGCGTTTGAGTGCGCTGATCAGTTGCGTGCGGTGTGCGAGACGATCGAGAAAGGATACTTCCGCGAGCTCCATCTCAACATCTTTGACGAGAAGCGGGTACGATTAACGATACGTTACTTCGATATCATCTACGTTTCCAGAAGGAGGATGAGATTATCGAAGTGTACAAAATGGGAGTCACATACGCCGATGACAAGACTTCTCCTTCAGTCACTCTCTCGTACGCGTATTCTCTTTCTTCTGGTTAGAAATCCTTCTAAATTGAATTTTTAACAGGAGCAACGATATGGGACGCGTGGATATCGAATACAAGGGGAAAGATATTCTGAAGGAGCAAACAAGAGAGCTTCTTATTCGTCTTCATCAAATCACTGCAAAGTTGGCGGATCTCCCGGAAAGCGCCACATGGACTTTCTACCTTATCTACAATGATGATAGTCGGTTTACTTATTATTTTACCACTTATTCAATATAAGTATTTAGAAACTCCTAAGGGCTTCCAAGCTCGTGGTTTCAATCGTCGCCCAGAACCGTACTCCATTGCTCCCGATGCTCACAGACTCTCTATCGGTGACTCTTCGGCGAATCATCACGCGTATGTTTTTTTTTGATGGATTAATGTTGTCCAATTACAAACCCGATGTTTTCAGCTGTCACTTCGAGGTTACCAGTGTGTTAATCGATGACCCCGTAGAGTTCGAAGAGTTGATCTCTGGCGATCTGAGCGCAATTCAAAATGGCATGCGGTATGTTTTAACTTTTTTGTTTGATTATGAGATCATTATAGCATGGATTCACGAGATACAACTATCGATGAGAATACTCCTACCAAGGATAGCAATCTGGTGAACAAATTTAAAAAGAGGTGCATTATTTTCTACTTCTTCAGAACGATACGTTCGAGTCAATTCCTGCTCCTATCGAAGAACCCGAGCCTCCAAAAGACTCGAAGAGAAGAGCCAAGGCTGGAGGAGGTGTCGTCGATTTGGAGAAAGCTGCGCAGAAGATGCACCTTGAGGATAAGAGTGATCGAATCTCTGCCTCGTCACCCGAAGAACGCCAAACGGCGCAGAAGTCTATGTCGCCTTCGAAGAAAGCGCGTCAGATGAAGGACAAGAGTGCTAGTCCATCGAAGGTATGTCCTTACCAAATAGGTGAATTCTATACAATGAATTCATATACATTTATACAATGAATTCCTAATACATCAGGTTCTGAAGAATGCGAAGGCTATCAGGAAGACACCCGGCAACGTAGGAGTGCGCAGCAGCAAGGTAATTTTCTAAAAAAAAATTGTACTAAGTTACTTGCATATTTAAACTACATTTTTTTCAGAAGAAGGGGCGTCAATAAGCAGTCCGCGTAACGCATGCTTGCATATTTAATCGTTTGATAATTTTTACTTTCTTATATCTGTGAATATTCCTGTGAAACAGCTTGTAAAATTTTAAACCGTTATTGGCAATTGTTATTGCCATTTTCCTGTACCATTTACTCAGTAAATCAAAGTTCTGTTACCCAGGTTGATTTTGTTTGTTTGTTGTTCAGTTTAAGGTTGATAAATTGTTTGTTTTCTAACTGGCTTCAACATTATTGCACGGATTAGACTAGGGTCACACAGGATGTCTGATGAATAATGCGTAAGATAGCGGGCAAAGGGTTTAATTGTCTCCCATCGTGCGTTCCACCAATCCGTCATGGTCAGAGCAGGTGCCTCTCCTTACTGGTGTGGGTAGTCCATTTAATTGGAGACAATGTTATTTGAAACGCTTCATCTAGTCAAAGCATGATGAGAAAAGAGGAACGAATAATTGATAATAGAAAAATATACCCGGAATCGGCCCGTCCTAACAATGAAATAAAGAGAAGCAGTTCAACTGTGGATGTACTGTTGGAAGTGATGGGGATTTGTTGAATTGGGAGGAGAATCGAATGAGGAGTCGGATGAAGGATGAGGAATGGCATTGGAGTATTCATAAGGGTGATATTGGGATGGAGGGGAATTGATGGCAGTTGAGATAGAAGGAGTGGGCCAATAGGTAGGAGTGGAAGAGCATTCCATGGGAGGGGCTGAGTCAGATTGACGACGAACTTCGTTGTATTGCATGAGCATACGGGGTTGGACCTGAGAAGAGAAGGAATTGGAATGCAGAGAGAAAGAAGAGGATGAAAGGTGTCTAGAAGGAAAGATATGCACTCACTTGATAGTGAGTGGCGATCATATTAGTAGTTGTCTGACTCATTCCAGGAGCAAGAAGATGAGCCACTTCGATAGGAGGGAGAGGAGTGGGAGTAGAGAGGATACGGTTGAGGGCATTGATGTAGTTCCTGAGGATTACGGTAGTTAAGAGATGACGAATAGCAGATGGATTCCATCTATTGACAGATGCACTCATTTCAATTCTTTCGTCCAGCTATAAAATTTAAGAATCTATTTGAGAGTAGAGAGATGATGAGATGGACTCCTAAGGAGAGGAAATGTATGGGCTAATTCAGATATTGCGCAATGAGTAGAGGTGGCAAGAACAATTACAGGTCCTCCCATCCATATCTACAGTCGACAGAAAGAAGTCGTAAAAGAAGAGGCCAACTGGGGTCATTACGTCTAAGGAGAAGGATGATGATTGCTTTATGGAAGAGATGCTATTTACCCATCGGACCACACCCATATCATGGATCTGACACATGGAATGACTCTCAAGCACCACTCAACACTGATATCTGATACGGTAGCACACTGTCCATTGTTTACTAGACAATCAGTAGGTGGTACAGGTGTGGGGGAGGGTTACCGCATATAGTGGATAGAGTTACATCTACAGTATCGAAGGGAGTACCGTACCTGGCTAGTTTGAGAGTCTCGATCTTGGACAACTTCTGATGCTGAGCTGAGATGGGAACGCAGCGACGGAGATTGTCAAGGGCGTGATTGAGTCCATGCATCCGTTGACGTTCACTGGAAGAGGAAGATGAAGGATTGACGAGGAGAGGGGAGGGAGGGGGGGGGGAAGGTAGGATAGAACTCACCGTCCATTGGCCTTGATTCGACGAATACGATGCTTGGCCGGAATGACTTCTTCGGTCTTGAGATGCTGAGAGGTGAACTTGGAAGACATGGGAGAGGGAGAGAGGGAGTACGGTAGGAGAGGAAGGAAGGAGGGGGAATGGACAGACTGCTAGGGGGAAGACTGTGGAGGGGAGGTGACAGTCGGGGGCGGAGTCAGAGAGAGGAGGGAGAGGGAGGGTCAAGAGGAGATCGAGAGGGAAGGAGAGTGATTAGTGATTACCATCCAGATGTCTGATGAGTGATAAGGAAGATAACACTTTCGCATAGCTTCTATTTTTCTCTCTTATCGATTCTATTTCAGTTTCTTGCAGAGCAGTTCATTAAATCGAGAAAAAAAGGAAATATCTAAAGATATCTTTGAAGATTCTTCATTTCTTCAACATTTGAAACATTTTATTCTTCCCTTTTTCCATTTACAACTAATTTTCAATCTACTGAAAAAGTTCGAATAGAGAATCTTTCCAAGTTACACTAATCGAAACACTGATTGTGGATAAGTTTGCTGTGAAAATTGTTCAAAAAGTATCCGTAGTCTAGAACAGATTTGTGCTCGCTAGAGAGTTCTTTCTTCCAGAGAAGTCCTTCTTATGCCGACCTCACCCTTCCAACTTCTCCCAATCTCTCATCATTCATAATGGGATTAAGAGGTGAGATGAGTATTGAATGGGCGCCGACATCACGAATCTCAGCATGGTTCCATGGGAGAAGCCTCTTCCAGGGGGGGGGGGGGGGACCCCCCCCCCCCCCCCCCCTTCTCAGTGATTGATCACTCCCTTTCCACTCACCGCCTATTATGCTAATCTACCGCGAGAATGACTGCGAAAGAGAGAGAGAGAGAGAGAGTGAGTGACAGTCAATCACGGCATTCTGCTTTCATTTCCATCCATTCATCCGGAAACTGATTCAATTCACGCCTGTTTATGGTAGCGCCTCTCTCTTTTGTCGTGCCCTCAAGGCATCTGTCTCTGCGAGGTACGGTACTCGAAGGGTACGGTAACAGGAGAAGCGATGCAACTAAACACCTTCTTTGTCACTGTAGATGGATGGAGCCAATGAGATCGGAAGTGTAAAGGGGGAAGAAGAGTGGCTAATCCAATCTGATCTACAATAGTCCATTGTTGGTACTATTCATTAGACTTCCCTTGATGCGGGAGAGATCTAAGAGAGAGAAGGAAGGGATATTTGTAGATGGAATAAGGGAGATTATGGTTACTGCCTCCTCTATTCGAGACAGTCGGCACGGGAAGAGTAACGGGACCGTTTACACCCTTCCTCCCTCTTCCTCACTCACCTTCCGAATGAGATCTGAAGAAGGAGGAAGGAATTCCCGAATCAGGGCAATCGAATTGCAAAGGGAAGGTTCACTTTTGTATGGAGCAAAGAAGTAAAAGGGGAGTGTTCTTTGTCTGATCCTACCTTTGAGATACCTATTCTATTCTCTTGTGTAAGTTGGGAGTGTCTCAACAAGTAATAATCAGGGGAGGGTCAAGTGAGTCTCTTACTCCACTTCACATAATCACGACTGTTCCATCTAGAGGGAGACTCACGACGGTCAATTAACCCCCTCTGGCAATAATTAATTAGTCTGTTGCTCCCTCCTCTCCTTCCTTCTCTCAACGTCATCTATCATTCTCTACCCTCAGGATAGATCAACAACTATCATTATCCCCCTTCCTCTCCTTCCTTCTTCCTTCCTCTCTCTCTCACCTGCAATCCATCAAAAACCATTGCTAACCATCTCTATTTCCGGGATTTATAGAGGGTGATTCGAGAATGGTCGAAGGAGGGAATACGGTAGTCTTCCCTCTCCCATCACAGATTGACCGAGAAAGTGGCTAAGATTTCTGATAATTAACATATGAAAGGAGTGGGATAAAAGGGCGGCGCGAGTGAGGGAAAAGAGAAGGGAATAGCACCTCATTTTATCCACTTGACTCTTCATTAGGAGAGAGGGAAGGAGATCATAACACTCCTCCTCCCTCCTCTCCTTCGACCTCTCTTATCCCATCTGAAGTATCCCTTCGGGGGCTGAAATGGATAACGACGGGGTATCCATGACCGCCCTTCACTTTGTCGGAAAGAGAGAAAGAAGGAGATCCAATATGGAGAAGAGAAGAGGGAAGCTGTTAATTAGAAGGTGAGGGGATTAAGAGGGGAACGGAAAAGAGACTGGAGGAAGAAGGGGAGGAGGAGGAGAGGGAGGTGAGGACAGACTTGGGGTAAGATGGGAGGAGGGGGAGATTACAGTTGAAACAATGACATTCAGAAAGTTGCAATTCTCTTTGAATCTGTTACAATTAAATGGCTGCTCGAGATTATCTATCGATTACACGACTTCCTTCCTCCAGACAATGGACTGATTGACTCTTGATCCTCACTTGACCACTGATGCCCTCCCTCCCCCCTCCCCCTCTCACTGATCCTCCTCTCTCCATTCAATCGATGCGCCAATCATCTTCTTCCCCTCAAGCACAAGGCTACTCCACAAGTAGATAATCCCGTTAGATGGCAGTTCTTCTCCTTCCTCTCTCTATTGTCTCTCCTCCCATTGAACAACCCATAATCTGCCCCCTCCCCACTTATTCCGAGAGAGATGAGTGACCAGCTATTGAACGGAAGGAACGAATGATTTATTGAGAGATGGGAACGGATGACACGATGAGTTACCTAGGCATGATGAAATGAGATGAGGAAGAGGCTTGATTATAATTTCAGACGAGTCTAATCTCAGCAGAGTCCATTCGTGCGAGTGAAGCTTCCATCGAGTCGAAGGCCCTTCTCTCTCCTTCTGATGAAATCTTCTTCGTTGTTGATTCTTCGTCTTCACTCTCAGGAATTTGAGATGTGAGTGAGACACGAAGTGATGGAGGGGCTGGAATCAGTGTAGAAACATTCTTGCTTATGGCTCCTCATACCTTTGTCTTTGCTCGTTTTCTCCTCAGTTCTCTTCAATTCACCATCTTCATTCATCAAACTCTCAGAAGGGAAAGTGTGATCGGGAGGAGTTGACGATCCTTCTCAACACGGAAACTTTGACGATAAGTTCGATTCAGAATAAAACCTTCATTATCATGTGAAGACTCAGTTGAACTCCTCTTCTCCATCTCTTTCATTATTTGTTCTTTCCTTCTCAAATCGATGATTTTCTTCTGCTGAGTTTCGATGTCAATTTCAGCCTCCAACTCTTCAAGGGCCTCATCCTCAAGGAGGAAATCAATCAAAGTTAAGAAACTCACAATTGCACTATTGATACGGTTTCGTGATTATGATACCTGTGGATTGAGATGGATGGGAGTATCGGGAACATAGTCATTGTCGTCCTTCGAGTAAGGAGGAATCGGAGATTCTGCCTGAACTACAATCGTTGGTACCTTCAACACTCGCAAGATTCTAAACCTTGACTTGATGCTCATTCACTTCATCGACAACTGATGAAAATATCGGTGTTGTCTCCTGAATTTATCGGTTTGTTATCCCTTTCTTTTAGAGAGATTACCATTTCTTCAGCGTTCTCAGAGGAAGTGGAAAGAGTTGTTTCCTCGATTTCCTCTGATTCGAATGGTGTCTATAGCAATGGTTCTTTGTTTTCACTCATTTATGATATTGAAAAAGTCTCATGATAGGAGAAAAATGAAAGCATACAAATTCTGATTTTTTTCCCTTCTTCTTTTTCAACCCATTTTTCTCTTCTCTTTCTCCCCAACTTTTCCCACTGCACCAACAAATCAAACAAACAATTACAGTATTCTCGATGTGTGAGGTGGGGGTGGCTACGGTAGTCGTTGCGGGAGTGAGTTTGAATGAACGAAGAGTGATCATCATTCGCGAATCCTCTTGTTCACTCTCGGGAATTGTCTCTCCAATCTGGAAAGTGCACCACACACTACAGAGGATACGGTAGAACAGAGGAGGGACACACAGTGCTCCTTACCGTAGTCTGCTCAGTAGTTGTCTCGATCGGAATCTCCATCGATCGATTGTTCTTCTCTACCGTATCCTCAGGCATCAGAGTGGGCTGAAATGAGCGTGCAGGTGATTGGCAACACACAGAAGGACAGAGGGTGGTGTGGAGTGGGAAACGTCGACTAGCGTGCACAACACGACACACACAATGGACAGTGAGAGGGTGCTAGGAGTACCGTACAACACAACGGAGAGAACTAGAGAAGGAAAGAGATAACAATTGGCATTCGTTTATTACGCAATAAATATTATGCACATTATCACTGATTGGATAAGATTCATCGGAGTATCTATGGCTTATTATGGACTCATTTGGCTAAGATTGTAGGAGATGGGATCAAGAGGGAATGATCTATAGATTGGGAAGGGAATGATTATTATAAGATCGTAATTCGATCCGTAAGGAGGGAATAATATCATACAAAGGGAGAAGTCAATCCCTGTTCCGCTGCTTTCGCTCGAACGAATGAACGAATCTCGTGGCTGAAAAGGATAGATTGAGAAGGAGGAGAAGGGAGGGAATCACTCACCGGAAATCGACGATCTCAGCAGGCATCAGATCTCCACTCTGATCCACGTCTACCTGTGAGATTAACGATTGATTGAGAGAAAGGGAGGAATGGACTCACCTTCTGGAACATCTTAACCGTCTCTTCCTCGGGGATTCCATACTTCTCAGTGATCAATTCACTCAACTCATTCACAGTCACTTTCCCGTCTCCATTTCCATCGAATTCCTGCAAAATTTGCATTGAAAACGTTAAAATGAACACAATTTCTCACTCTGAAGTGGTCATTGGCGAATTTGATGGCAGACAATCGAACGAGTCGAATGAAATCTGCGAATTCCACTCTGTCCAGCTTCCCCGATTTGTTCTGAATTGAAAGTAGGGATTACATCTAGAAGGAAGGATAGGGAATACCTGATCGGCGATGTTGAATAGAGATCGAGTCTCGGGTGCTTCCATGTCATCTTCCTGTAATTAGAATTATGAAGATCCTTCACAGAGGGATTTTTCATTCGCGTGTTCTCTATTCTATCAGACAAGAGTGCACTACTTCCAGATTCTCCCCATCCCCTTCCTTCCCTCTCTTCTCTCTTCCCTCTCTCACCTTCTTCGCCTTCTCCTCAGCCTCCTTCAACGAGATGAGTTCATCTCCGTCTGTGTCCACTGACTGAAAACAACAATGAGTTCCCATTCAGATTCTCCTTCTTTGTGTTGTCACTGTCTGGTCCCCTTCTCTCAATCCCTCGAGACTCCTCAGGAAATGGTATGGAAATCGAGAGGATCCCGGAAAGATTGAAAACCTATTTCCTGTCCTCGAGATTTAACCCCAAAAAACTAATTGGATTCGAGTGGATCCAGCGCCTTTCAATCAAAACATTTCATGAATAAATGAAAGAAAAACCGGAAAGATCAGCTCACAGGCATGGCCTCAACAGCATTCCTGACAGCTTTGCTTCTAATTACGCTTCTGAATCCAGCGAATTCGACGGCATCCAATTGACTGTCCTCATTCTCATCCGCCTGGGCGAAGAATGGACCGAGAACCTGAAGAGTAGAGGAAAGTGAGTCGTTGATGTAGGGAGTAGGAAGGAAGTTAAGTCGCATCACTTCTAGACTGTATGCGTAATCTGTTCAACTACTCAACTGATGTCTAATGTGAATAAATTACTATCAAAACAGAGTAGTAGATGGAACATACACTCTCATCGAATCCATAGTGTTCGAATGCAATTCTCTTCGCTTCGTCAAGAGTGAGAGCTCCATCTCCATTAGCATCCACTACCTGGAGAGGAAAGATTGGAGATTGGAATAACAGATCTCTGATCTACCTTGAGTGCTCTCTTGCTTGTCTCCACTGCCTTTGCCCTTACGATTCTCTCGAAGTCTGCGAACTCGGGGGCGTTCAATTCACCGTCCTGAAGAGAGAAGATAAAGTGAACTTCTGGTTCAGCAGAAACCCGATGATCAGTCCTTACCTCGTTATCATCGACGGAAGCGAGCATTGCAGCTACGTCCTCTGCACCGATTCCTTCCTGCAAGATGTATAGGATAAAAAGACCGAGCGATGAATGTAAAAAAGTAGTCTAACCTGCTCGAACGCGATAGCCTGTGCTTCGCTGAGAGAAATGTGCCCATCCTCATTTGCATCCGCAGTCTGAAAGAACACATTATTATCTATGAGGATGGTGTTGTGAATGTAGTGATCACATTGGATGTTTTCATGCATCCATGTTTATGCGTTTCTAAATGTTATCTGTTGATATTTCCTTCTCGACTAACCTTCATAATCTGTCTTGCCAATCTGATCGTCATTCCTCTAATTCTCCTTCTCAGTTTCGAGAACTGAGCAGCATCCATAGGTTGTTCCGTCGACGGAGAAACCAGCTGAAATCGATTTTTAAAATTTTGAAATCTGCACATGACTAATTTCGAAACTATAGCTCCATTCAATGCCCATATCGCAACATTTTCAGTTCTAAAAGAGGTGACGTCTGAAGTGAAGAGGGTCGAAATAGGATCTCCCTTATTCCATCCCTCGCAATACGTGGAGAGTAGAGAGATCTCTCATTGTATCCTAGCCCGTTTTAATCAGGAAACTACAATATGTGAGTGGTAGGAAAGATGTTACGATGACGAGATTGAGATAATCACTATTTACTTCTTTCCCTTCGAAATGTGAATCACCCTGAGGGAAAGAGACTAAGTGGACTATAATCAGTATGTTCTGATCGTCTAGATCGTCTCACCTTCCAAACTCTCTCAACATCTCTCGATCCAATTCCGTATTCCTTGAGAATATACTTCTGTGCTTCATCCAATGATAGCTTTCCATCTCCATCTGTGTCGATTGTCTGAAGGGATCATCGTCACCTACTCCTCCTTTTCCTCCCTCCTCTTCTTAACTTCCCCCTCTCCTCCTCACCTTCATATAATGTCCAGCAGCATTCTCAGCCCTTGCCAGAACGAGTGGGCGGATATTATCGAACTCCTTCAGAGTGAGGAATCCATCGTGATCCTCGTCCACCTCAATGCACACATTCAACACCAAGTCGACGTTTCCCCCCTCCCTTCATCATCTAAACATCTCCCTCTCCCACCCAACCCCCACTTTGGAGTCTCACATGACCAAGTCACGTCGAAATTTGTATTGGGCGACGTTCGTGAAAAGGTCGTACCTGCTCGAACAGCTGCTGCACGACGGAACCGGAGAGACCGTGATGGACGAAGCCAGCATATTGTACCTCAGCCAGAGAGAGGGCACCGTCCCCATCCAGATCCACTTGAGATTCGAGGGCTGAAGGGAGAAGGATTGTAGGAGAGAGAGAGAGAGAGAGAGAGAGAGAGAGAGAGAGAGGAAGGGACAGTTAGTATCAACTTAGTGGGTAAGCACTCTGGTTTGCGAACTGAGGATTAGTGCACAGTTGTTGCAGTGATTAGTTAACGGTGCAGATTAGAAAGGGAAAGGTTTCGTTCTGAGGAAGGGATGGACTCTCCTTTCGACGTACCAATTCCTCTCGGTTCTATCCTTTCCATATTCAATGGAGGTGTCGTGATATCAGGACGTTCTTCTGCATTGTCTTCTCCCTGCATGAGACTATCAATGAATCCACTCCTGTCCATGGATGTGGCTAGATTCCGCATTCGAGAAGCGAAGGAAGAAGGGTACGAAGATAGTCGATGAGGAAGGAGAAACGGGGCTGAAAGAACCCTTCACCACCCGTGTTAGAGAATGCAGAGCTGTTAGTGTTGCAAGCTGCCACCGCCAACCCCAAAGAGACCCTCCACTAAGTTCCATATGGAATATTACAGTACTCACGCGCTGCGATGGCATACTGTAACGAGGCGAATCCAATCAATAAAAGAGCGCGCATCTGAAAGAAAATAAATGAAAAGAGAAATGAAGACAATGAATAAGTTTCGATTGTTGGAAGATCGACAGAATGGATAAAGCGGATAGGGAAAGTGAAATGGAAGAGAGGGAAGGAGAGGGAAGATGATAAAGAGTCGAGACCAGAAAGGAAGAGTGGATTGAGAGAAAGTGGACAAGTTATGTGGACAATCACAAACGAGAAAGAAGATGGTTCGAGAATTGAGAAGGAATAGAAGGAGATCGTATGGAGAAGAGACTCAAGATAGAAGACAATATTGTTTACAACCTTCTCAAAGTGTGAATTAGAAGAAGAGACGAAGGGAAGGACTGACCCAGTTAGAACAAGGATCGCTTCCCTCCTTCGATGCTAAGAGAAAACGGCTAGATTCGGAGTGACCACGCCCCTTTTTAAGATGAGACTCCGCCCACTTATGGAAGCAGTAAAGGAGAAGAAGGAAAATGACGAGTGAGTGATATACGGGGTACTTTAGGTTCTTACCTACCTCGGAGATATTCTGTTGGGACATTGTAAATATTGACAAAGGGGAACGAATAGGGAGAGACATTTATCGGGTGATAATATCGAATCATCAAATCGAGGAAATGAAGCTATTAAATGGCCGGAAGTTTTCGTCTCTCACGAGAATTTTCCTTATCAGTCTGGATAGTCCCTTCTCCTTCTCTTCGTTTTTGACTACCTCAGCAATGATAAAGTTATTCTCATTTGTGACGTCGGATGCATACATGGCAACAAATATTAGAAGGAAGGGAAAGGCTACGGAAGGATTTCAGAATATTCACGTCACATAACAAGAATCTCTGAATGGAAGGGGAAGAAGGGACTACATCTAATGTGTCCATGATGACGTCGAATGAGGAGGAGAGAGGGGAATAATGGACTTCCCCCTCATCCTGTGATCTTACATCTTAGTCCATCTGAGTACGAGTTTGGTTATTCAGAGTGAGTTCGGAATAATTACAACCTGCACGACAAGTTGGTTCTTTCGCGTAAGATCGTATTTGTGCATACAAAGATGTTCTATTTCTGACGAGTCTGTTGTGATAAACAGATTGAAGTAATGAGTGCTTTCAGTTACTGAGAAGAGATTAGAGACTGAAGAATGGATGGTTCCCGTAATAGAGAAGAGAGAAGAGATGATCATCCTTCCACGACTCAATCGAGCATGAATCATAAACTTCTTATGCCCTCTTTTCGTAGTGAGAAATGAGCACAAAAAGTGAGTGAGAGAGGTCAAGATTATGAAGGGAAAGAGACGAGATCACTTCTAATCGTGTTGACTGGATTGGAAATGGTCTGTCCTATGAGGGAAAGTGCCTAGTAAACACTGAATCTGCCCCCGAAACGTGTGTTTGATAAGACTGATCAAGAGTATGTTGACTGTCGAAGAAAGAGTGAGGGGGAGGGACTGCCGACCATGTGATGGAGAAAACCGTGAAACGTCCTTGTTATCATTCAATTTATAGAGACAATCGAGGTTCGATTTCACTGGGTTTCAAAGGGATCTATTTTTGTTCTAATGGACGGATAAGAGAAGCAGAAGTAGAGTACAATGAGATCAATGAGATCTCATTAGAAAGTGTATTCGTTCTGGTTTGGTGATCGTCAATAATCGTAAGGGATTCGTAGAACTTTATAGATATAATTAGTTATTCTGTTTAGTTTGTTATTCAAGAAAATAATGAGAATTGCACGTGCCTATCTCCATCTTTTTTCAATCTACAGAAGGAAGTATTCGCTGGAGATCGATTACGTCATCACTGCCGATTGACGTTGCGACTTTTAGAAAAAGCTGGACGAGATGCATTTCCGATAATTGTCAGTTATTCCCCAGTGAGAGGAATGATTATGGAGGAAGAGAAGAAGAAAGGAGATGATGACAGGTTGTGACGGAATCTACTGAAGAAGTAGGTAATTGATTGAAGAAGATACGAAGGTGGCAGAATGGATCAATCCATGTGGAATCAATACTTTGAGTCTTCCTCTTCATAATCTCAATGCAACCTCCAATTATCCTCTATTAATTGTCTTCTCCATTCAATTGTCTTCATACTATCAAATTTCAATGGCCACGCGAAACTAAAAGTGCGTCAGTGCACTTTGAGACGGGAAGTCTCACAATTCTCTCAATTCTCACGGCGAAATTGTATCTCTCTCCTTCTATTTTAGAATCCACAATTAGGTCTCAGATAGAGCAGAACAATTAGAGAAGTGGTTGTTGTGGTCAGAGTGGGGGTTATACTCATACTCTTTATCTCATCTCTTCTCATCTTAGTTAATACAATCTCTGGACTCTCCGGGATAAGCTCCAGCCAATTGAATCTGTCCTGCATCGTAGATCTTGCGGGGAATTTCCCCCTGAGTGATGTAACTGTCCGGAATGAGAATGGTGAACTTGCGTTGGCAGGGCTGAAAGGGAGGAGAATGAGTTGAGAGAAGGGAAGAAGAGTCGCACCTTGATTCCATCATTGCAATCATGGTAGATGTTCAGTTTGGGATCGATGGGAGTGAATTCGGAAGTGTATCCCTTCAACTCGAAGTATCCATCTGCATTCGTCTTTCCGTCTGCCATCAGATCGTCTGCGTCCAGTCCTCAAGTCATTTTGTGAATACAAATTGCGAAATTTCGAAAATGATAAGAAATCAGAAAAAAACAATATTGGGCACTAACCTCTATCATCATCGTACAGTTTCACTTTCACTCCAATCGCCGGTCTGTCATCGCACATGAGACGACCCTGGAAGAGAGAAGATGGACTCGATGAAGAAGGCTGATCCAATCAATAAGATCATTGAGTCATACCTTGACTCCCGACGATTGAGTCCGTCCGACTCCGAGAGAAGAAACGGAGAGAACGAGAAGACAAAGAAGAATGAGGAGACGCATCCTGGAATGAGATCAAGATGGAAAGTTAGGGTGTTGAGGGAACCAAAAATGAGGATGGGCAAAAGGGAGTGCAGTAAGAATGGATGGCAACTGGCCGTTGAGAGGGGAAGAACTCTCAAGTAGTTCAGAGTGAAACCAACTGTTTCCTCCCTTCTCCCTCCCCCTTCATCCCTCTTCTGATTGATGAGCTATTTACTGAAGAGGAGGAGACGAGGAAAGCATCTTTTCGTGATTACTCAGTTGTTATTTGTTAGAACCGATTTCTGAACCTCCGAAAGAGGAGATCAATTCAGTAGAGCTTACACACCAGAAAGAAAGAGTGTAGCTACAATTTTCAAACAAACATAAAAAAATCGACAGAAAAAAAGGAAGTCTGGCAATTCAAACATGAGCATCAACCACTGATTGAGTAAGAAGTGCAGGAGAAGCGACAGTTTCATCGAACTGACTAAGCGCGATAAGATATCTCTTTTATACTTTTCATTTATCTAAGAGACACTCTTGAACTGAGCGAATGGACCAATCGCACGTATCTTCCACTCAATGACATCACTTTAGAGCTAATTGAGGTCAGAACTTTTGAACGGAGGAATGCGGCCCAAGATTTCTGAATTCTGTTGTGATGATTGATTTTTGTGAAGCTACAGTACCGCTCAAAAGTTTGGAAACAAATTTTGACTTGCCATAACTTTCTTCAAAGTTGAGATAGAGACTTATGGTTTTGAGTGATCGATGACCCAACCATAGGGGAACAACGTCATATGGTACAAGTCTGCTCGCTTCTCCAAAGTCATTCGCTGTGAAATTTCTGCCGAGGTGTGGTTGCAATTATTTTTGTAA
>LS492828.1:1381173-1399158 GCA_900490845.1 Pristionchus japonicus | reverse complement strand
CGCCGGACGAGTGCGATTAGCATAGAGCAGTGGCATGAGATTGAAGACACCTCTAAAAAATCTTTAAAATTCAATAACTCCGGTTTCTTTGGAGCTAATGGCCTCAAATTCAGTAGGCAGCATGAGTGAGTGCTAGAGTATAGTTCCGCCAATTTTCAAGTGATTCGGTAGACTGGCGAAGAAATTCGAAAAAAATTCGAGTTTCATTTTCAATTATTCAGAAAGTACCCTTCCCATGTTGCGAAAATTCGGTCACTTCGCAGCAGAGTGGGGAATGAGTGAACATGTGTGCTATGAGTGAACATGTGTGCGAAATTTCAGAGTTAGAGCTTCATGTTGACGGTTTGTGCAGGGGGAAAATCGAAGAAATTAAAATTGGAAAAATGCCTCCCAAGCCTTATCTGTGTTTTCAAAAATGCTAGAAGCGGCCGTCAAAAAGGCATAATTATCTTTGTATGAGTGCATAGTCTTACGCAGAGATAAGTAAAACCAGATTCAAAGTGAATCTAGGCATTTATGAATTATTTGAGTAAATCGATTTGAATGATTTTCACGATTCATCCGAAAAATGAACTTTGATTTTCCCCCTGCACAAAGCGTAAACATGAAGCTCTAACTCTGAAATTTCGCACACGTGTTCACTCATAGTTTCCCCACTCTGCTGCGAAGTGACCGAATTTTCACAACATGGGAAGGGTACTTTCCGAATAATTGAAAATGAAACACGAATTTTTTTCGAATTTCTTCGCCAGTCTACCGATTCACTTGAAACTTGGCGGAACTACACTCTAGCACTCACTCATGCTGCCTACTGAATTTGAGCCCATTAGCTCCAAAGAAACCGGAGTTATTGAATTTTAAAGATTTTTTAGAGGTGTCCTCAATCTCATGCCACTGCTCTATGCTAATCGCACTCGTCCGGCGTATATTTTTATTGTACTCTACTATAGATGTACTATCGCTACAGGGTAGTGAGACATTCGAGAAAATTTCCGTCGAGGCTTACAAAAATAATTGCAACCACACCTCGGCAGAAATTTCACAGCGAATGACTTTGGAGAAGCGAGCAGACTTGTACCATATGACGTTGTTCCCCTATGGTTGGGTCATCGATCACTCAAAACCATAAGTCTCTATCTCAACTTTGAAGAAAGCTATGGCAAGTCAAAATTTGTTTCCAAACTTTTGAGCGGTACTGTACGGCGAGTGATTAAAATATCTTCATTGAGCGTTTATTTAAGGCGTGTGAAAGCAAATTGTGTGGAGGTAAGGAATACACGGAGAGAATAGATAGAGAAGAGAAAAGAAGAGACCTATCCAATCTGAGTTCAATTATGATTGCAGAAAGAATAGAAGGGAAAAGCACTCATGTACAGAGAAGTCACCATTGAGAAGAAGGATGAAATATGTTGAGGAATGATATTCACAGGGAGAGGAAGAAGACACTCTCTACAATCACTAGAAGAGATCGAAGAAGGAGGGAGAGGAGAGAGAGAAGAGATCAAGCCCCATTGGTGAGCATGACTTGATCAGTCATCGAACTAGGAAGCCAATTGGCCCATTCTCCATTCGAATCTCTTCTTGTTGATTGAGATTGAAGGGGATACGTCCAATGACCACCAGATACGTCAGGCTGAAGCGAAAGAGTGAAGGAATGGATGAGGACGGAAAAGTACCTTGATAGAGAATTCTCTCCATTCGGGAACGTAGAGACGGAAACAATTCAACCGACGAACGCCCAGAGTTGATTCAGTCTCGTATTTGATCTGAAACGAATCGAATAACGGAGTAGATAGATAAGGAAGTTCTCACCTTTCGAACAACCGCCCAATCCGGCAGACAGAAATCATAGCAATCAGAGCAACTTCCATCTGAATCAATTGAGTGATCAAGGAGAGAGAAGGGTGGTTCTCACCTCTGGGAGCGACAGTCTGTCGAAGAAGGAACCATTTCGCCCCCGCGCAATCTCTGATCGTGTCCGAGAATTTGGCACGTGCTGCAAGGAAGAGATTACTGCCCGATTGGGAGGAGTTGACTAACCGAGGGACGCATCCATTGGCTCGGGTTCGAACTGCCAAAACTCTTGCCAGCCGAATTGAGATTGAATCTAGAAGACGAATTGTAAATATAATAATCATCTATTCAAGTTCAGTCGTACAATTTAAAACAAGTGGTCGGCTCGAAATCGAATCGAGAAAAGCTAAACAGACCTCATAGCTGCTCTGATCGAGTGCATCCATGAGTGATTCCATCGAGGGAAGGGCCGATCTATCGAGTGGAAGGAGGAAACAAGTGTGGTGACGACCAGAGGCATCTGTCAGTGCATGGTCTGCCACTGCCATGTAGCCCTGCACGGAATTTTTGATCGTGTTCTTAGTCTTCGCGAGTTTCTGATCAGCATTGGTTGAATTTGTGTTCATAGAAAACAACAGATACAGAAGACAAATGAACAAACCGAGGTGAAATCGACAGCAGTGAATGAGTTACTCTTGAATGGTTGATTCCCTCGCAGTTCGAGGTGTGCCTCAATTTAAAAGTTTAGAATTGAACACAGAAAAATATGAATTTTCGAAGTAGGAAATTTGGTTAATTTCGATCCGCTAATGAAATGAGCACCTGATTGGCAGAGTAGTAGTGGACGAATACAGAAGAAGGGAGAGCAGAAGAGACGAGAGAGGGATTCTTACGACGACACTCTTCACAGACTGGAGGGAAGAGGAGGAATTCACGAACCTGAGAATGGATATGAGTCGGATATCGATTGGAAAGAAGCATACCAAATTGACTTACGGAATATCGATGGAAGAGTGCACTGAGAACGACGATAACGAGAATGAGAAGAAGAAGGAGAAGGAAGAGAATACAACAGAGATGGAGAAGGAGAGAGGGAGTCAGTTCGGCATTTCTGAGAAAAATAATTATGAAATGAATGAACGAATCAGAAAAAATGATATAGTTTTACCTGATAGCCTCGATGACATCAGTGAAGAAAGCTTTCGTTCTACCCCAACATCCTAATTTCTCTCCCCTTTGAGATCGAGAGACGAGTGATGTTCGAGATTGCTGTTGCATTGGAGTTCGCGACTGAATTGGAATTATGAGTCATTCAAATTATGCAACGAATAGTACAGAACGTGGAAGGCATGAAATCAAGACAACATTTAATAAACGTACAACGAATGCTCCTTTATCATCTTGACTCGTCTGCATCGCTCTATACGAATCCTTGCGAGTGAAGGAACTGAAATGATGGTTTTGATAAACTGATAAAAATTATGTAATTATGAATAAACAATAGCAAGATAAAACAACTTTTACCTTGGTTCATTCATCGATCGATACAATTGGTCACTGGGGAAGCACCCGATCTACAGATTGAAAGGGAGGAGAGAGAAGAGTGTTTGCTAGTGGGAGATAGACCGTGAACACGGTAGAGGAAAGTGATAGGCATGAGAAGAATAGAAGAGAGATGAGGGAAGAAAAGGAATCAGCTGGTAGGGGAAGGACCAATGAGGGGCCTTGGTTTCTTCCGTTGACTCTATGGATTTAAAATTTTCTTCCTATCATTATCGTTCGCTAAGAAGAATCGTAAGGAACAAGATCAATGATATTTTGCTAAATAAATATTTATAAATTATTCAAACACTAACTCATCAAGCTGTCCACTCCTCCACGATTCTCCCTGAGCCAGTGGAGCAACGGGAACAGTGTACATCTGAAGATGCATCCAATTGATGACGTCATCAACATGGCGGATTCTGATTGCTTCACTCACGGGTCTTCCTCCTTGTCTTCCTCCCGCCAGTGCAGAGGCAGAGGAAGATCGAAGGGCTGAACTGATCCCTGGTCGCATCGGAGTCTCGTCTATCCTGAAAGCATTCTGGTCAGATAATCCTATTCTGAAACCTCGAAGGTGCTCAGAGAAAATAGGAAGTTTGATTCGCAGTGCATACCTGGATCCTCCACTCATCTCTAATCTCGATTGGGTAGAAGTATCCAATTGTCCTCCCCCATGAGTCTCAACGATTCGAGCTCCGCCTTCTGAAATAAAGTAATTATCTAGACGTTTCAAGAAAGGAATCTCCGAAGAAGCAGTGAAGGAAGCAAGTGTAAACACCACTCACCAGTAGTATGCACTTCATGCACATCGTATCCATAATTGTTGATTGCATATCTGAAAATGAGTGATTCCCATTCTGAAGTACGAAGGATTTTCTCACCTGGAGTCTCCAGATCTCTCCAATTCCCTTATAGATCTGTCGTGTTCTCGGTACGAAGTCTCTGGCTCACGACCGTAATCGGCTGAAATTATGAAGGTGGGGCATATTACATCGGAATCTCCGGTTCTAGCATTGAGAAGGGTAAAGAGTTTCAAACGAATAATTGAAAGTGAAAGTGCTTACCTGAATTATGCACGAAAGTTCCGTCTCTGCTGACATCTCTCTCGCCAGTGAGGTCGTATCGACTGCAATGAACAGCAATTCATGAATTCTATTTTGAAAGTGGGGTTTCCAGTAACCTTTTCCGAAAAAGGTGTACGAATATTCGTTCGATCTAGATAAAAACGTACCCTCTGAATGCTTCAGCATCTCTAGGCAGTTCATAACTCTCAGTGTAAGTGTTGATAGTAGTGGAAGGGAGATTGGGCAGTCCGGGAGTTCGAGGCCGCCATCCCTCTGTTATCTGCAATTCAACCATCATCTTATTCCGAAGGAGCCTTCTAGTTCTAATCTGTTCTCTACCTCCGTCTAAAACTGCCTAAATATTCACAATGTTTTTCAGTTCGTACGATCAAAGCAACTGATACTCAAAGAAGAAAAGTGACGTACGTGTCTCTCGACGATCTCAATCTGCTCGACTGCCCGATTGTCCATGGCAGAGAGAGAAGAGATACGAAGAGACGATGATTGGACTGATGAGGGAAAGAATCAACGAAGAAACACCGAAAGGATGGTTGAAACAGTCACGAGAGTACGCAAAGAGGGAAAACAATTGCAGAGTAGGCTAAGGAAAGTGAGATTGGGAAGTCGCATGACTCACACGATAATGATCGTTAGTTGAAGGGAATTAGTCAACAGAATGGAATGGACTAGAGGCTAGCATTATTGATTGATTCATGATGCTGATTGAAGTTTTGCCTTTTCTAGGTTTCTCTAGAAAAACAGATCAATGCGCGAAAATCTGGTGAAGAGACATGAGAGCATTCTCAATGAATGTCTACACAACGGTTCGCCTTCTCCACTCAGTTCCACTCAGTTCTGGTTCAGTCAAGGGACGAATTGGCTATCAAAAAGTGGTCGGCAGTGCACAAAAAGCGAGAATTCGCTCGATAAACGGTAGTAGAATAGTGAGAGAGACGAAAGTTAGAGGGAGGAGAAGGAGGAAACAGGTTTGAGAATGAGGAGTGATCTGAGATGAACGGAATAGATCAAAGAAGAAACCGCAGTGAATATTGATATGTACCACGAAGAAGACTCAAGAGCTAGGGAGAACCCCTCTCAGAATGGAGAAAAGGTCGTCAAATCATCGATTCGGTCCATTGGGAATCATTTGAGCGAGGAGAGTAATCGATCCTACGGTAATCACGGATCTCTCTGACCGACTTTCATTCTGCGAAGGAACCAAATGGGTGCAGTAAAGGTATATTCACTCCTCTTCAGCTGTATTTCATCATTAACTAGTTGACTCTCTCTTGGCAATCAAGTGGTCTTTCTCTTCTTCTTCTCATCTGTTCGACCCTTCCTCCTCATTGAATTCTCCCTTCTAGTTTCCATGACCACTCTCTCTCCTCCGGAAATCCGACGAAATTCTCTCGCGCACTCTCTCCATTCCCACACTCTCTCATCATCCCTACCTCTACTCTCTTCATTTCACACACTCTCTCCCTCCTTCGAATTCTCGTGAATATCCGTTCTCTCTCTATGGCCGGACATGATTACGTGTTGGACGGTCAGATTTATGAGAGTAGTTAGAAGAGAAATAGTGTGTGAATTGAGGAGAGCGAGTTAGAGAAAGACGAGAGAGTGTGGGAATAGAAGAGAGTGGGAGGAAATGGAGATCAACCCCTGAAGGGACGAATGACCAGTTGTGGATTATGGCAGATAGAGAAAGGATTGGAGTAGAGGAGAGAAACAGAGGGATGGCAATACTGGTAGATATTAACGGAAGGAGAGGAATCGTTCTCAAAAACACATTTATGACCGTGAAGCGCCAACTGGTTCTGCGAACATTGCAGTAAACATTGTCTGAGAAAACGAATCTTCGAATTTGGGAATATCGGATCATGTATAACAACATGGATTGATCGATTAAGCGCGGAACCAAAATGAGAATGGTGGCAATGCCTGTAAAAGTAGAGAGGACAATGTAGACTGGACAGGTTGTTCATACTTTTGCCCCGAGGGAGGGAGAGGGAGAGGAGGGAGAGGGGAAGAGGGAGGGGAGGTCCCTCTCTCCAGTGTTGCGCAGGCTTCATGCTCACTACTCACTGCAATTAGAGTGGAGGAGAGAAGGAGGAGCTGGTTCGAAGGATCAACCAGTGAATTTGAATGACAGATACGAGAGATGAAGAAGAAGAGACAATGAGGAGCCATGATCTACCCTCTTCTGATTGGAATAACAGAGAGAAGGAGGAGGAAGGGAGAGTATCGGTAGGAGACTCAAGGAATGAAATAGAGGGGAAGGGGAATGCGAAATGGGCAAGGTCAGTGAAGGGATCTCTCTCTCTTGATTCGAGGGGGCAGCTACCTACTCCCCTCACCCTCCTCCTTCTCCTCTCTTGAAATGATCCTTATCGTGTCATCATCATCATCTCTCCTTATTATATTCAACCTGCCAGCTTGGCCCAGATTGAGATGGAGGAAAAGAGAAGAGATGGGAGGAAGGAGGGAGAGGGAAGAACAGCCATCAATATGAGGATTGGATAATTGCAGTGAAGAACCATTGTGGAGTAAGTTCACAGAGTAGTTGGAGGTTGTGCCCTGAAGGGTTCTCTCCTTGTATGATATCCCTCCTCCTCTTGAACGAGTGGAATGGAGTATTCATTCATTCACAAGTGGTCATCACTCTCCATTGTATCTGTTCGAGAGAGGAGAGAAGAGAGTTCAGAGGGAAGTTCCATGCACAATCTCTCCCTGTTGATAACCAACTATAAGGATAGATTTGTATCAATTCAGTGCATCAAAAACATTTTATCTCTGTACTCTAATATGGCAGGAATCTATCTGACGGCAGGATGGACGATTTCTTGTAGTGTGACAATCTCATCGGGATTGAGTCCCGCCCTGCGCACCCATTGGAAGAATGAATCGTCTTCCTGATATTATTCGTCTCCTTCCAGACTCATTCGATTTGAAACTGACCGCCATTCCTTTGATAATATTGATTATTCTCCTCTTCACAGTTTGAGATTTCCTACGTCGACCGAAAATTCCTTGATGAATCGGCTGAAATGGGGATCTACTTTGTTGATCACTTGTACATATTCTAGCATTAAGGTTCATCGAATTACCTAGAAAAGTTGTGAAACCTTCTCAAAAATATTATTAAAAGCTAAACTCTATAATAAAAAATCTAAATTCGATACCTGAATAAGAATGTGGACCAATTGGGGGCACTTCGCATTTGGTTCTCCCATTATCGTCTGATTATTATCCTGCAATGTATCTAGATTCATTCCAAACTACTAATTATCGATGAGAATGAGACACACATATAAGCTCTCAGTGTCTCACTTCAATCAGATCGATGAGGAATGTATATATTCCAATACTTCCTCCCACTCCATCCGCCATTCCATTGATAGGGAACCAATCGAGGAACGATGAGAGTATCTGGTGCGGAGAATTATGAAGTAGATGAATTAGTGAATGATGAATTGGAACCTCGCCTATCTTTCCATCTCCGATCAATTCTCCACCATACTTGATAATGTTCACAATAGAAGCGATGGCAGCTTCAGTTGCATAATTGCATTCTGGATCTCGTCTCGCATCCTCTCGATTGATCAATTGATAGAGAGAATCGACCATCGGAACTGCCACTCCAACCCATTCCGGATGCTTGCATTTCTTCGAAGAATTCATTTAAGCTTATAGACGAAAGCAAAAGACGCACGGCCATGGCTCCGAATGAACGTGCGACCCATCGTCGAATAATGGGTCGATTGTCACTGAGATATCGATTGAGAAGAGAAACGATCTGATGACGGTAGAGGAGAGCGAACTGAATACCTTGATTCTTTGCAACTCATTTTCAAAAATGTCGTAAAGAATGCTTACATCAGGAATTCCGTAAACCATTTGTACGATGAATCTGAGTCCCCAATGAATATCAGAGCATTTGTGGATTAGATTCAATACGAATGGCATCAGAGGAGGAACTATTTGACAGATTAGAGCACCCAGTTTCTGCAATTTAATTGGTCGAAAAATGTTGAAAACTTTCCATCTAAAGTTAGCTTCTAAACCTTGAATTTTCCCATTTTACCCCATCCTATTCAAGTCAATTGTTCAAAGGGATTCAAGTCAATTGTTCAAAGTAAATGGAAGGAATAACCTTTTGCATTTCAATATAAACACTGCTCAGATTATTGAGAAGTCCTCCCGTCTTTTCCATTTCCTCATTTCGAACTACATCATTCACCTAACAATATCGATGATTGAGGGTCCCAGGTATAACTCTAACCGTCTCTCTTCTTCTCAACTCGGTTTCCAATTGTTCCTTCATCATTTGTCCTATCTCATGAATCTCTTTGACACTCAATATCTGAAGGATTGCATGAATGTGTTGTTTTGAGGAACTACTATGGAGATGATTCTGATTAATGGCTCGAAATAACTAACTTCCTCGTCAATGATTGAGATAGAGACCGCGAGTGTTCTCATGCAAGTTGTAGTGAACTTATCTTCATTGATCATTTCCTTCAGAGTTCTCCAGTGCTCAATCCACATTCTTCTCAATCCATTCTCTTCCTTCTTTTTCTTCACACTTCTCAGTAGATGAGGCATAATGTTCAGAATATCGTTGATCTTCTTAGCTTTCAATAGAAACTCCAATAAATCAATCGCCACTTTTGACATATCTGATGCGTGAGGAGCGAATATTTCTGCAAGAGTAACTGCATGTATCTACTTCCTCTTCGTAATTCTTAGACAGAGAATCAAGTTATGTACAAACAGAAAAAAACGCACCCGACTTCTGTGCCCATTTTATCAATATATTCCATGCTTCACGTCTCGAGGCCTTCACTGATTTCACATTTATGTTTGGCGCGTCTGAAATACAGCATACCTCACGAGAGATGAAAAAATGAAATAAAGCAGTCCCAGATTAACTGGCTTCGATGATGAACTGTTATGAAAGTAAATTCTGACCATTGCTAGAGAATCGAAGGGCACGGATACACGTATCGATGAGAATTGGAAAGAGAGTCGAAGGCTCATACAATTCGCATAGCTTATCCGAAGTATCGAGTAAAGAGACGAAGTGGGAATCGTCAACGGGAAGAGTCAACATGAAGGGACCGATTACTTCCACTATCTGAAGGAGGAGATGAAGATTGAATGGGAAGATCCGATGGAACCTCTGGCAGATCAGATTCGAATTCACTTCCGAGAGTCAAAGCGAGATGATACAATCCATCGTAGAGTTCACACAGAGGATTCTGATGAGATGACGATGAGTGACATTCCATCTCAATCTTGAACTCGTGAATACTCACGTGAGCATGGGTGGGACACGCTTTGAGAGTAGTGAGAAGGAGAGGACGAAGAGTAGAGAAGTCGTATCCCTAGAAGAGATTCAGAGTTATATGGATCAGTGTTTGACTGAGCAGATACTCCTTCCTAGAGAAAAGGAATGTTCGTTCCCATAACTTGCCTCTTTGACTTCTTTCTCCTTGATACATTGACAGAGTGCAGCAACTGCTGCTGCAGCGAATGAACTCATCTCATCTTCTCCCTTCCCTTCTTCCTCATCCTCCTGTGTTGTATCTACTTCAGCTTCCATTAGAGTTGTATGTTCTTCATCTTCCATTTGTGTGATGTCATTTGATTCGAGAGTGGAATCACCCATCTGGAAATCCACTCGACTACACCATTCGAAGGATCGAGAGAACTTACTATCGTTTCGAGTACGGTAACTCAGTGTATGGTATCAGAGATATTGTAGACTGGGGAGCGAGAATGGAATGAGAGAGGGCAGAAGAGGAGGATCAACCTCTTACTACCCACGAGAGAGGGAAGAATGAGGTGAGGTGACAATCAGTTGAGGGACATTTTGAGTTATTGAAATTAGGAATAACAACCCATCTGAAACCTGAGGATCGAAATCTCTTTCTCTTTCAAACCAATTGTTAGGTAGTTTATCTATGTGCAATTCAGATGAAATGTCGTTGTTTCAATTGTATCTTTAGATATTGATCAAACTGAAGGTATCCGATGGAATCCTCTTCTTATCCTCTTCTTCATCACATCGGAATGACTAGTGAAAGCACGTGGAAACTGATGAGTATCACGAGTGTTCTGCTTATCTCTTTCGATCTTTCCCGTTTTGCACCTCGAGGACAAGGACAGATTACTTCAATTTCCTATCATCGATGCACCTAAGGACATTGGGAAGAGGAATATTCCCATTATCGCGCAGATTTTTAAGCGTCTACACGACCGATAACAGGAACTGGACAGTCTATTCATCGGTGCCAGTTTGTAACTGAGGCTCTCGTAGAATCGGAAGCAATTTCAAAACTTACTACTTCATCATTTCATTCGATGTTGACAGGATTAATCTGATCGTCATTTCCTATCTGAGTAGGCGGAAGAGATATCAAGCATACTTGTCCACTCTGCTTCTTCCTTATCTCTTATCTTTCCAATTCAGTTTGACAAGACTTTCCTATAAAAGACTGCTAAAATTGAGTATAGGGCATATCGATAAGGCAGTCCACTCACTCTCCTAACCTACTCCTCCTCTACTATTACACAACTGTATCTCAGATGCTTTCTACCCTTCTCTTCGTCTCTCTTCTCGGTCTTTCCTCTGCCAAGTGTGGATTCCCGAATGGAACCGACAGTCACATTGTCTGGTCTGTCTACCGTATCTCTCTCCCATCATTCGATTCGTTCAGGTGGCAGGGCCCTACTACAGGCAACGTTCAGTTCACTCAACTCCAGCCTGTCGATGCCAAGGGTACGGTAGGAGAGAGGCGATCGATAACTGAGTTACGATATCTCAGGGAATCTCGTCTATCCCATTCATCTCACTGCTCCTCTCAACGTTCAGACTCACATCATCAATAAGCAGAATGATTTCGTCGCGGGGAAATTGATTCAGTCTATCAAGCTTGGAATAGAGATCGAAACTAAGATTTCACTAATCGATTGAGATCTCTCAATACGGTGGATGGGCAGGTTGTTCGTGGTCGGAGGTCCCACCTTCGGACTACTGTAAGTAAGATTTCATCGATCTCCTCGATGAGATTGATTTCAGTGATAATCTGGATGCGTGCACGAATGGAATAGAATGTCCAGTGAAGATGGGAGAAGAGGATATGATTGTTACCATTGACTTCACTCAGTTCAAGGTAAGGATTGATCCATTCAATAAAGATGATGACCGGGGTCGAACATTCCATTCCAGAATATCATCAGTCTTCTCGACAACGATGCTCCCTACCAATTGGAGATGAAACTGACTGATAAGGTAAGGAATCGAGTGGAATATGCAGACTATTCTCATTCTTGCAGATCTCCAACACTTACGTGACTCTGGTCACTCAAGCAAGAGCATTCACAAAGTAAACATTGGTATAAGAATTTGAACTCATCAAGCCAAATTTTTCTTCGTTTCGATAAAGATACTGTTCTCGATCTTTTCACAATCAAGCTGATTTTCAGTGTTATTGAAATAGAAAGAAGTCGTTTATTTCCCTGAGACAGTAATCGAATTCAAAATATCAATTTGAGATGGAAATCTAAGCCCTCTGAATAACGGAGATCTTGGTGTTCTTAGGTTGGGGAGCGATGATGGTTGGTCGGACAATGGCGGGAGCTGCGCCCGGTGCGACAAGGGGAGCTGCAGTGACAGTTGAGGTTACGACCGGTGCAGCAGCTGCGACAACTGGGGCTGCAGTCACAGTGGTAGCGAGGGAAGGACCTGCCCAGTTGCCGTAGCCCCATCCAGGGTATCCCCATGAGCCCCATCCGTTGAGACCGTTGAGTCCTGAAGGAGTACTGTGGTAATCCATCATTGATTGAGTGGTACTCACCGTATCCGTACCCACCATATCCCCATCCGGCGTATCCTCCATATCCAGCGTATCCGAAGCCAGGTGCAACGAACTGGCTGAAGAGAATGAATGATCTACTGATATATCGTAGAAATTAACAAACTTACGCAGAAGTGCAGGCAAGAAGGGCGAAAAGAACGAGGGAGTTCATTGTGAGGAAGAGGAAGTTGATGATCTATTCCCAATTGGAAACACTTTTATACTACGAATCGTACTCGATCTTTGGTGGAACCGAGTGACCAGAACCATTGCAACTCTCTCGAATTGACGCACTATCTCACCTCTAAACTATGTAAGCTCCATATTGACCAGTGGAACTGGAGAGAAGTTCTGCCTGCATATTCTGCGATTCTTTCATGAATCTTAATCGGTTCGCTCTAAGAAGATTCCCAAATTGTTCTGCGAAAAACATTCATCAAATAGAAAAATTCTCTCTGGCCGGGAATTGAACCCGGGTCTCGCACGTGACAGGCGCGGATACTAACCACTATACTACCAGAGACATGAGAACGAAGCTTGTTCTCAGCTATAGCTGCGCAAGGGTTTAAATCACATTTTCCTTTCGTTCATCATGTTCCTTCGTTCTCATGGTCATCAGTGCAAATAATCGATCGTCAATCAGATGCCCTTTATTTCGAGTAAGTGAGGACGGCTTTTTCTTCTCACAATCTCTTCTCTCCTCCATCTCATTTGCTCTTCTTTCTCTTTCCAGTCATCTGCAATCATTAAGTTGATCAAAGACCAAAGATCAAAGACCAGAGATCAATCAATCTCTCTCTCTCTGCTCACATCGGACTGTCTGCTTCCATCCTTGCTCGCATCCGATTTCTTTCCTTCGTCGAAATGAGGACGAGGAATCTTAGTGAAGGCCTGAAGGAGGAATCAATCAATGAGGTACTCGTCTATCCTTCAACCTCGAATCCCTTGGCAATATCCGACATCGAGAAACGATCCCCTGGATTTTCAGCCCAGCAACGAGTCTCAATTATTGATTATGAGGATGTGAAGTATCGATTGTCACACACCATAATGAGATTGACGAATTTAGAATCGATTCCGGGCCATTCGAGTGGCATTCTGTAGCCTTCCTTCACTTTGACGTGCACCTCAAATTATCTCGCTCGTCGAAAGATCAAAGATCAGTGATGATCCACCTCTGCCACCATCATTCCTGGATACGGTTCCTGTCCGTTGTTGAGAATCTCCCAGCACATAATACCTGATGAGGGAAAGGGTTACTGTATGATTACGGCAGGATACGGTATCCTCACCGAAGGACCACACGTCAGTCTTCTGTGAGTACATTGCTGTGCGGAGTGTCTCGGGAGCAAGCCATCTCAAATTAATCTTTGATCTTTGATCTTTCCTCCCTGATTATACCTGATCGGGACTCGACACTTGGGGTTCATCTGATAGGTTGCACCGATTCTCGAAAGGCCAAAATCGGCGATTTTGACCTGAAACGAATGGAATTGCATCATCACTAGGCAACGACTATACCTTTCCATCTCCATACAGACAATTTCTGGATGCAATGTCTCTATGGAGACAATTCTTCTCATGCAAATACTCGATTCCCCATGCAGACTGAAATCATGGATGTGACTGGTCAGACTACCGTACTCCTCCATCTACCGTATACCTGGGTACACATCTCCATCTTCTTCTCGAGATTACATTCGTTCTTCTGCAGATACGAATCCAGAGCTCCGTTGTTCGCCTCAACGGTAGGATACGGTAGAGTAGGGTAGGCCCTTCTCACTAGTTCCATAACGAGCATCAATGGTTCTTGAGTGGCAGCAACTCCGTAGAGTCGAGTGACATTTGGATGGTTGAAGTCACGCATGAGTCGGGCCTGTAGACATCGATTGAAGAGTCATCGGTATACGGTAGTCGATACCTCTCTCATAATGTCCTTGATCTGTTCTTTGGTCATCACATCCAGCTTTGCCAGTTTGATAGCTACATCCACTTTCTTTCCACCTTTCTTCAGTTTGAGTGTTCCTTTGTGGACCTGAAGGATACGGTAGATTACGATACGGTACTCTACAGTACCTCTCCGAATGCTCCTTCTCCCAGTTTCTTCGTCGATTCAATGTCACAGTGGTCGAGTTGCCAAGAACGACGAGTAGTTGCACGATTGATCATGCATTTGTACGTCTGAGAGAGATCAAAGATCAGAACACGGGTATTGTAGTTTGATTCTTCGATCAGAGATCAAAGATCAGATTCCTTACCGAGGTTAGACTTGTCTTATGATCTTGATAGTGTTTGACGAGATCGGGAACTGATTCGAATGCATCTTTATCCACTGAGAATTTGCCAGTGATTGTACGATTGATCACGAAGTGTTTGATCTGTCAAGAGTATGGTAAGAGTACGGCAGAATCACTCCAATTGATCGGATACTGTTTGTTATCTCATTCATCTCCCTCTCATTCCATTTGCACAAAGCAGTATACTCCAACATCCTCACCAGATCAGCCTTTGGATCGAACATGACAGATAGGACGAATTCTCTCTTTCCGGGCTCCTTCGGTTCACTCATCCGAACGAGAAAATCACCCTCATTACGCAGGAGTTGCTGAATCAATCGATGTAAGGGATTCAGTACGGAATGAGGAGTACAGTGTCGATTGGATACTGTACCCTCGTACCTTGATGTCCTCTCGAGGGAGGAGGCCGTGGTACCACTGACACGCTGCTAAGGTAGCGTCAGCCATCTAGAAGGGGTACGGTAGGTTACAGTGGGTGATACGAGGATACGAGAGGATCCTCAAGACTACGGTATTCACCTGTGAGTCGTCCCAACCGTCCGAGAAGAGAAGAAAAACACCGAATGGAAAGAAAAAGAGAAGGGTGGGGGGATGGGGAGAGGAGATGGAGATGGAATATGTAAAGAAGATAGGATTTAGGAGACGAATATGGAAAGTGCGTAAATGTGTTGTTTTTTTAAAAGAATATTTTTATTCGCCGTGAGGAAAGAGAACTGCCATCTGTGAGACTACTACACTTGAACCTTCATCCTAATGAGTCTCTTACGATTTGAGAAGTTGTTTTCGTATTCATTATCTTCGATGTAAGATGTGGATGACAACAATGCCTTCTCTCTTCATCGTTTGACCTCAATCGATCATCTCACTCTCATTATCATCATTTTTCGTGATGTTAATCCCCGTCCTCGGGTTGAATTGATAAGAGACATGAAGCACAAAAGATATCGGAGTCAATCGATCGATGGAAAGAAGGAAGGATCCGCCCTTCCGTCCTCCATTCACTTTACTTCCATTGACCAGTTAGACATCTCGTCTGAATAGTGGATGGTTGTAGGCATCAATGTTGTGCATGGTACAGTAATATATGTAGATAGGAAAACAGCTGAGTGGGTACTGTAGTAGAGGAACTGAAGGGTGGACGGGAGTCGTAACAGTGGGGGTTTGGGAATGACTATTGATGATCACTCTTTCCTTTTATACTCCCTGTCGAGATATGGCTTGTCCTGGAAAGATCTTTTCCCTTCGAAGACCGGATGGTTCATCGTTGATTATGTTGTGTCTGTGACAGGGGCTGAGGATTATTTGTGCGGTTGGTCACTCAAAACTGAACCGATAGAAAAAAGGTTAGATAGTTTAGCATGTACATGTGAAGAAACTAATGGAAAAACTTTCACAACATCACAGTATTGGGTGCTTATCTCCTCTTTCAGTCGTATGACTTTTCCTTCGTCATTTCTCCTCCGCACTTTGACAGGGATTATTCGTTCCTAGAAACAATCCCCTTCCACTGATCTTTCCATGCTCATCTGATTCCTTTCCCCTTCTCAATCTTCTCGAATTTCAGTGAGAAATGCAGCCAACTGCCCTCATCCTTCTCTCGTTGATCACACTCGCAAGTGGAGACTGTGGGTGAGTGACCTTCCCCCCCCCCTCCCCCCCCCTCTCCCCCCTTCCCCCTCCTCATCTCCTCCCCATTCCAGATTCCCCAATGGAACCGACACTGCTCTCCATTGGTGGCAGTCACCTGGTATGCATTGAAAGAACCCAAGTTGAAGAATAACTGATTCGAGAGTATTCTGCGTCTGATCAATGCTTCATTGATTCGTTTTACTGTATTCTTCGCAGGATCCACCACCTTCGCAGCAGCGACTACGGTACTCGATGTGAGAGCTGTCGACTCTTCCAGTGAGTTTGTACGATTCTCCCATTCTTCAATCACCAACTAACTCTTCGTCTCTCAGATGCTGATATTTATCCACTTCGTCTTCCTGAGAGCATCGCCCTTCGAGTGAGATTCATTCCCATTCCCTCTCTCTTTCTCTCTCTCTCTTCCGACCGGAATCTGATTACTAACTGACCACACTGTATCACATCATGCAGACATGAGCTCGTAAAGGGAGAAACATTTCCGGAATTCGTTATCACGTTAAATCATGATCTAGCACGTCGAAGGGTGTGACCTCGCCATAACAGGCTTATCTAATCACGAATCAGTGGAATGTGACATCATTCTGTCGTAGATGAGACCCATGTAGGTTCGATAGAGAATAATCCTGAAAGAAAATGATGAAGAAGGGAAGAAAAGGGATCGTTCTTTTTCTTATTTCAGAAATGTATCTCGCATGTGCAGTGTTTTGTCTGTGATTCCTCCCTCATTGATGGGAAAATGATACATGAATACATGAATCAGAAGAAAACTGGAATAGTTTCAGGTGACAATAACCAATGGAGAGACTCAATCTTGGAATGGAGATAATTTCCGTCTATCTCTCAAGGTTATCTCTTATAATCTCACTCATCCCTCATCCCTCTCTAATCAGGTATCTCAATACGGTAGTCTCGATGGATGCAATTGGACTGATGTATCTGCCTTCTCTTCTCTGTAGGTCTCTCTCCTACCTTGCCCCACTGATCGATAATCTCCAGAGTGGATACTCCTGCGTGTCAGAATGGCGCTCCCTGTCCATTCCCATTGGGAGACAGTCAGATTACAATCAGGACTGATCTATCCTCCTTCCAGGTACTCCCCTCCCCCAATTGACTACTCTATTCCATCTCTTTCCAGCCCGTAATCAATCTTCTCAAAAACGATTCTCCGTATCAGTTCGTCTACATGTTCTCTGACCAATCATCCAACAGAAGCTTTGCATTCACCATGCAAGCGAGAGCACTCACCAAGTGAGAAGGACCACAACCACGTAATTTATGAATAAACGATTTTATTGTGGCTCAACAAACTTCAGAGTACAGAAGCATGTACAATTCAGTATTACAAATAGAACGAGTGGAAGAATGGGTGAGGGGGTCTACTGTAGAGTGCGAGCAGGTGTACGGTAGAATGAGTAGATCGATCAATCAGACTACAGTAGGACGGAAAGATGGATACACGCAGGTATGAGACCAGGATGGAAATAAAAGGTTGGGAGGAGAAGACAAGATTGAGGGAGTCTATTCCATTCCATGGATTTAACCGCTCTTGAAGAGAAGAATGGCGACTTGTCCAAGGTAGAAGTAGATGAAGTGCTTCGTCTCGTGAGTCACGTAGCTGCCGAAGTTGCGGCCGACGATGCAATGCCTGCAAGGGGGAGGATGAGATGGGAGGAGGGAGGGTGGGGGGGGGGGGGGGGGACACTCACCAGGTGGGGTTGTACTTCTTGTCGAACTCCTTCTTGATGTACGCAGCGATGTCCTTCTCGATGTTGT
>LS492828.1:1338630-1381073 GCA_900490845.1 Pristionchus japonicus | reverse complement strand
TGCGCTATTACGCTAGTGCGAGATGGGCCGAGAGATACGCGCCGAATAGTTCTGTTTGATAGGAGAAGAAGAGAAGAGAGAATGCGACGAGCTAGTGGACAATCGGGAGAGAAACCTTCTTTGCCGTGGATGACACACTCATTCTCAAGCTAATCCTCGAGACAGAGTTGGAGAAAACCGTTACCACTCTCTCTCTTCCTTTCTTTCTCTACCCCGAACATCGTTATGCTATAGCCGCTGATTGCTCCAAAGAATGTGCGGGAATGATAAGGGAGTAGAAACATCCTCTCACTCAGTTTCACGTTTTGATAAGAGATACACGACGAATTTCAAGTCGAATAACAACCTTGCGTCGGTTTTTCAGACGCTGAAACGAGGGGCACAACCAAAGCAAAATTGCTAATCAAGGAATTGTTCGAGAACGTTTCCCCACTCTGCTTACTTCTCGAGTGCCTGAGTGGCGCAGTCGATCGCATCCTGCTGCATATCCTCGCTCATATCCGCATTCTTGATCACGGCCTTGCGGTCAGTCATCTTCAGATTCGACGGCTGAAATTAAAAAAAAATTGTAGATGAGGAAATCCACGGAGTGACAAAGTGCGCAGAAATTCAAATTCGAAAAAAAGCCTCGAGGTGTAATTGTGACAGATGCTTCTAGAACAGTGAACGATTTCCAGGGAAATGAAACAAGGAACGAGCTAAATGCCTTGAAAATGGCGGGAGCTACGGAATGCCGCGGGAAGGGGCGAGGGAACAAGTGAGAGTGAGACGATGGAAAGGAAAGAGAGCGGGAGGAGGAAACCGCATCGCCTCTCCCGCTGCGAGATGTGGCCAGCGATTCCACTCTATTTCTCTGTCACTCTATCCATCGAGACAGAGGGGTGTAGGGGTACACAACACGCTAGAGAGTGGGGAAAATGAAGAGAATGACGAGCAATTTCCCCCTTTTTTCGAGCGTCCTGGGAAAACACAGAATCCTTTTTTACGGTCACGGCTCTACCGTAATCCGACCGTCTTTTTTGGTGTGTTTGGATTCAGATGAGTCTCTACAATCATTATCACTATGGAAATGTCATACGACCATCCCTGGATTAGGAATCCCTTGTTTCCAAGCTACTGTGGCTGCATCTCTAGGGTTTCTTTCTCTTGCTCTATTTCGAAATCGAGGAGAAGAGAGAGGAGAGGGAAGAGGGGACAATAGAAAAATACTGCTGGAGATGTGGGCGAATGATTCAATAGATAAGTGTCAGTCAGGTGTTACTTTACTAGATTGTTTCCTGTATGATTCATATTCGTTGCTTATTGTTAGGCAGCATTATTATCTCGATATTTTTGGATGTGATCGAAAAGTACCTCTTATTTGAGTCATAGCGATTGTGAAAGAAATAACATAACCCGATTTAGACGAAAGAATGCTTAGTGAACGGCCCTGCTTTGTATTCACATCGGCCGTGGAATAAGTCGATGTTCCCGTAGATAAAACTTTCGATAAATGTATTAAATATTACTTCATCAAAACGACAACTGTAACATATGACATTGTATACAATCACTTAGCAGTCATGATTCAATGTTAGAGGTGCCTATCGAGTTGCCTGATCAGAGGGAGTAGTGTTAACGTGAAGAGAGGGCGATTCTTGATTCAAGAGGGCATTACATCACTAGGATACTCTAGTGTGATATGGAAAGGAGGGCAGAGGAGAAGGGGAAGGGAGGGGTTGGATGTCCAGAATGAACTAGTGTAAGGGTCACTCGAGATCCAATTCGCGAACTTCCTAACTAATCAATGCTCGACAATCAATCAATAATCACAAAGGTACACGAAACAAGTGGGACACCGATCGATAACAGGGCGAGGAATACAGTAGAGGGAGGAATCATCAATTACAACATGCAGGACTGGGCTATCATGCCAGTGACTGCGTAGGGGTCGCAGTTGGAGGATGGCCGACGGTCTTCGAAGTAGCCCTGAATGTATACTGTAGATATCAATTACTGTAGATAAGATACAGTACCTTTCCTTCCTCCGCGACGGAGCGAGGGATGCGAACGGAGCAACCTCTGTTCGCCACGCCCCATGAGAACCTCAAAGGGATTATTGTAGCTCATTCTCTTCATACCGTATCATCCCCATTCTACCGTACTCACTTATCGGCAGAGCTAGTCTCGTGACGGCCAGTGAGTCTCTTGAGGTTGTCTCTTCCCCCGTTGGGGTCATACATCCTCATGTGCTCCTCATGCGTCGGTTCCAATCGCTTCACTGCCTGCACAATCGATAAGTTCCAATCTGTTTCTCGACACGAGAATCAATCAAAAGGGGATCAACTCACAGCCTCGACGTACTTCAATCCTCCGGGTGCTCTCATCGCTGCTGTAGAGAAGTTCGTGTGGCAGCCAGCTCCATTCCAGTCTCCCATCGTGATCTGAACGACGACCATTAACAAACGTCGTCCATTGTGTCTACTCCAGCGTTGGTTACGGTAGTCAGCACACCTGGGGCTTGGGATCGAATGTGACGATGACTCCGAACTGTTCTGCCACTCGATGAAGAAGGAATCGAGCCATCCACAATTCATCTCCCATCGAGATCCCCTCACAACATCCGATTTGGAACTCCCATTGACCAGGAGTAACCTCTGCAATGTGTACTTCCTTCTCCCTCCTTCCATCTCATTCTACTCACCAGCATTCGTTCCGAATATCTTGAGTCCAGCATGGAGGCAAGCTCTGTAGTGAGTCTCGATCAGCTCTCTTCCAACCACTTTATTCGCTCCTACTCCACAGTAGTACGGACCTCAATTGGATCGATCAGCATTGGAACTACAGTATCATCTACACCTTGAGGGGCGGGGAATCCATTCTTGGGCCAGCCGAGAGGATATCCATCACGGTCGAGCAAGAGATATTCCTGAGAAGAAAGAGTACGGTAGGTGAGAAGGGGAAGTATCGATTAACCTGTTCCATTCCGAACCAGGGATCATGATGAGCGATCTGCTTCATTACTGTGCTCGCCTTTGCACGATGATTAGTTGCTGCAGATTCGATTCATTCCCTAGTTATCCTCAATAGATCTCGTTTACCGGTCGGAGCCATATCCTTATCATACGTCTCACACATGACCAGTCTGTTCTGTCCTCCGAGGAAAGGATCCGGATAATCTGCCACTGCCTGCAAAGATCAAAGATCAATTTAGAGTAGAAGATATCGACTACCAACCTTGAGATAAGTGTCCGAGTCTCTGCCAACAGCCTGGCCGGTGGAACTTCCGTCGTAGTTCCAGACGGGGTACTCTGAGAGATCAAAGATCATTCATCATCTAATCTCTTCTTCTCTTACGATCGATGGAAGTGGGGACAGAGTCCATGGTTCTCGTCTTGCATCGAAGATTCTCTCCAGTTCCATCGATCCAAATGTATGTAGCCTGAACAATATTGTGATAATTCCATACGAGATCTGTGCCATCCATAGTCATCTATTAAGCACTTTGTAGTGTGTGCGTGGAATATGAAAGCCATTAAATATGTGGAACGACTTTTGTAAGCTACGAGAGTGCGTCATATCGAGTTCTTTGAGTGATAACAGATCACAGATAAGCTCTTCCCCGTTGGACCTTGGATTACTTTCAAAACTCCTTAATCCGAGAGGATTAGAAGGTACGAAGCACCGCCACGTGAGAGAGACACTGACTGATACCGAGTACCTATGGACCTACTGTAATCCCCTCTTAGAGACTACACTGGAGTGTCGTATTACGGATACCGTACCTGGCACTTCGTGGGATGTGGCTTCAGTCCGAGGAATTGATCGATTATCGGCGTTCCGAGAGGAATTCGTGCGCTGAACTGATCATGGGCCGATCTGCAATTGATATACCGTAGTCAGAGAAGGGATACTGTACTCCTAATCGATTTTTGTTAAGGACAAAAGAGGACGAACCGTGTTATCGATCGTCCGGCGCGAGACGAAGGTATCAAGAAGGACCGAACGAATGAGAGTGGAGCTGCCATCGACCCTGAATCAATTAACCATTACGGTGGAATTATCGATTTACTGGAACTCTCTCACATTCATGTGCTGTCTCGCTCAACCAATAGACTAATGAGAAGAAGTGAGAACCAATCGAGACCACAAAGTATAGAGAGAGACGCTTTTCACGTGAAGTGGTATTCAAACAGATAAGGATGGTCATCTAAAGTTCAAAGGGCAAAGATCACTTATGCAGTCTACAACTAGCACTTCTACTGAGATGATGCTGATAAATGTACTATAGTATACTTGAGTAATGCTATGGATATGTTGTGCCAATTACAGCTCTACTGGAGACAAAAGCAACAAGCTGTCAATAAAATGCGGTAGGCAGATTAGATCGAGACGAGACATTGTGGTCTACAATGAATGAATGATACAGTCTATGGTAGACGACTGTCTCACGCGAAAGAGCAATCAATGATATTCCGAGGTTGGGAACGTGTGTGAGAATCGGTTATCACTTGCTATCACGAAGGAGACTCGATGGAGTGGGAGGAGTAAGAAGAAGATAAGGAGGAAGGGGAGGAAAGAATCGGACAAGAGGATTGAGATCGAAAAGAAGGGCTTGAAAAATGACCGAGAGCCCTGAAATCTAAAGGTTACTTTACACTAAGATAAAGAGATCGGGAAGAAACTAGCAGCTAGAAATAGTGAAGATGAGGAAGAGAACAACCAACCGATCACTAGAGAACAGACGTGCCGAAGTGACGGAAAGGGCATTTACATGAGGGGCTAGACAAGCTACTATTGGAATCGATATAGCACGCAACAAGTGAATCAGAGGGAAAGAAATGAAGCTGAAGGAGACAAGAAACGAGTATGTTGAGGTGACAGGAACAGGGAAGTTCAGAGAATACAGGGGGAGAGCTAGAAGAAGGATATTGCGAATCGAGAGAGAAGGAGAGAAGCAATATTCTCTCGTTTGAGAAGAGGAGAACGGAACACTGGAGGCGGTAAACAGTCCGGAAAGGGCATCAAGTGCACTGTTTTCCCCGACTAGAGATGGACAAGGGAATCAATGATGGTAGATCAAAAAGGAAGGAGGAAGACTTGGGAAGAGACCCCCGGTCAGTCGATAATTGTTTCTCGCTCTTCTGTTTGATACAATATTTTCTTAGATCCTTTTAAAATATTTCATATCACGAAGTTCTCACTAGTTTAGATTAGAAGTCTCTGATCATTGCCTATGTGATTCAGACAATGAAACGTCTCGCTAGATCATAGAACACACCCCTTTCATCTCGATTGCTTACCAATTCAGGGATCCTTCTCAGGTACATGGACCAACCACAGCCGATTGAGCTGCAAGAGCAGCTGATGGAGCTGCAAGAGCAACCGATGGAGCTGCAAGAGCAACCGATGGAGCTGCAACCGCAGCCCATGGAGCTGCAACAGCAGGAACAGAGATCTCCGGTAGCGCGAAGACCCATCCAAGACAACGGCACTCCGACGCGCCCACCAGATCCTATGTAAGTCAATAATCACAGGTACCATAATCATGTAGTCATCGATTGAGGGAAAAATCAATAAAACCAAATTACAAAAATATTTTAGAAAATACTCCGCTGTGAGAAGATTCCCTATGTTTAGCGCACAAAGGTTTTCGCAGCATTCAAGTCTCCGTGGAATCTCATCATTTCCAGTTTTCAAACTTTCACGGTCGTTTTCACTTTCGAATTCTCATCTACCATGCTTCAAATAGTATTTTAGTTTTCCCCGATGCTCAAGAGTGGTGTATAAATAATTTTTTAGCTAGCAACTCTCTGAAATCTCGTAATCTGACCTTCATTCAACCTTGTTTTCACTTGTCATTTCTTATATCACGCGCTTTCTCTTCACACAGTGGCACCGATAATGAATTTATTTCTACCAATTTGCGCTTCCGAGACGGTTCATACTCACAACTTGCCACTTGCAGGGACGAGGAAGCGCCGAAACCGCGAGCTCGTTCGGCCAAGTGTGAACTCCCTTACCTTCCCGTCGTTCCAGTTTCTCTCTTTCCTGATAAATCACCCTCTCCCGTTCTTAAGAAGACGATGTACTCCCTTCGCCCCAAAGCAATCGACTTTGACGCCGTGAGTTCTCCTGTTTCATTATCAAGGAACAAAATTATGAGTTGGGGAACGCCACGTTAATGTTGTTATTGATTTAGATGTGGGGCAGTCTCGAGCCGAGCATAATTGACATAATCATGCTGAAACCGATTACGAATAAGCAGTGGAATTTCATGTTCGGGTGAGTTTGCTCAATCAATTTGTAGTCCTTTTTTGTAGCGTGATTTCAAGTTAAAGGATTGCATGAAGTTAGTTAAATAATGCTCCATCTGCTATTATGAATATCAACATTACAGTGATATCTACGAGATCTGTGTCGCTATTCCCGATCCGCTCACTGATAAGTTGTACGCTGCAGTGAAGGCTGCACTCGAGAAACATGCAACCACTCAGTACGAGGTTAGCACATTCACATTTTTATACTTAATATTTGGTGACTATATATTTCACATTGACTCTACTAACTAATCCAAACTCAATTTTGTGATATTTGCTATTTGCAGAAACTATCGGACGTTCCCTCTGCTGAGCTGTTGAACGAGTATCATCGACTATGGCAGGTGTACCATGCTGGAGCAAGATATGTTCATAGTCTATTCAGGTCGGTAGTCAATGTTGATGATCGTGGTAACTATAGGTTGGGGAGATAGAGCACATGAATGAATGGACATTTCAGATATCTGAATCGTCAGTATGCGAAGACTCGGAAGACGACGGAAGTGAATACGATGCCCGATTATCAGAACTTCGCCATGTACATACAGGAACCAGAGACGAAGGAGATCGGATCGGTCAGTCTCGTACCTCATCATTGTTGCGCAATTAGAAGGATACATTAGGATATTTGAGCTAATTTCATTGGAAAAAATCGAATCCGTCAATTTCAGTTGGCACTGGAGATCTGGCGTAGTCGAGTGATGGTTCCTCTCCTCCAGTCTCTCACTTCCCTCCTTCTCGCTGCAATTGCGGACGATAGAGAGGGAAAATCAGTCGGAGATCCTGGAATCGTGTCGGGAGTCATCCAGTCATTCGTGCAGGTAGGCGAAATGGTTAGTGATAATTATATTCCTTTGTTGTAGGTTGAGGAGAGTTATGGATCTGATTTCGTCGCCATTATACCCCAGGAAAAGCCCAAGATCAATTATGAGTTCTACAGGTGCGGCTTATCTTTTTTTCTTTCAAGCAAGAAAAGGTTCAACATGAAAAAATTGCAGGCAATCATTCGAGAACAAATTCCTCGAGAATACGAAGGTGTTCTACGGGCAATTGGCTGATAGACTACTGGAGAAAATGGATTGCAGTCAGTATATGAAGACGGTGAGTGGATAAAATAGAATTGGAATAATGACAAGAGGATCAACCAGGAATGATAAATGATTATTGTCTCTAATATTCACATTCAGGTGATTGGTAAACTGGAAGAGGAAGAGAAGCGAACTCATCGATTCTGTCCCACCATCACACTCGCCCATTGCACCAAGATTTGTCAGGAGGTATGATGCTTACATATTTAAAAATATTCCTGTGGTACTTAGCTAAAATGTTGAAAACGAAAAATGTTGGGTGAAAAAAGCTACTTCTTGATTTGCAACAGTGTCGACTTTCTATTTCATTGTTGTCATTCTTTGAAAATGTGCTGGTTGCATTAACTGGTATCAAATTGAAGGTGATGATCGAGCGACACAAGGAGAGACTGCATGCAGTCGCCCCCGAGATGATAGAGAATGAGAAGACCGATGGTGAGAGAGGAGGGGAAGGGGGAGGGGGAGTGGATGATGTAGGTACACGTGTCACGGATGATATAAATAATAAGCTGTTCGTGTCAGAATGTGAAGTGTTCCATGTTCGTACTCTTTCCTTTTACAGATCTTCGTAACATGTTCCTCCTCCTGAAGCCTCTTCCCTCTGGTCTCTCCCTTCTCGTAGCTGAATTCGAGAAATACGTCAAGAGGAAGGGACACGAAGCTGTTAGTTTATCCGATTAACCTATTCACTATATTTGATTATTCTTTTTCTCTCTCATAAATTATGTCTTTACTGTAAATGCTAAAAATGAAGCTTTGACTGAAATAAGCTTGATTCTCTACAGGTTGGAGCCCTCCAAGGTGATACGATCCCTCAACAGTTCGTCGAAAGAGTACTTGCGGTCAGTATTTCTATTATATGCTCTCCTTCTTTTATATTTATGATTATTTTTGTAAATGGCTAAGCAACATCTCTAGGTGCACGAGAAATACGCAGCAATGAAGGACCAAGTGTTCATGCAGAATCCCGAGTTCTCTGGCGCCCTCGATAAGGCACTCCAGGTATACTGTAGAGAGGAGGGAATGGGAATCGAGAACTGACTAACATCAATTATCGTGTTCAGGCAGTTGTGAATGTACGCGAGGACGCGAAGAAGGGCCCGCCCAAGGCGTCTGAGAGGGTACGGTATTTTATTGATTTATTAGATTATAGTTATCGATCTATCGATCTGCTTTTCTCTATATCGCTATTCCAGTTGGCTCGTTACACTGATCTTCTTCTTCGCAAATCAGTGAAGGGATTCACTGATCCCGAGATGGAATCGAGTCTCTCAAAGGCAATCATAATATTCCGATACATCGAGGATAAGGATGTCTTCCAGAAGGTTCGTCCCCCCCCCCCTCCCTCCTCTCTAATCCCTCCCTCTCTCTTCAGTACTACCAGAAGATGCTCTCTCAACGTCTCATTCTCTCACTCTCAGTGAGTATGGATGCTGAGGAGCTGATGATCACCAAACTGAAGGTACGGTAGATAGAAAGGGAATCGATTGGTGGACGAGTCTATTCCAGAATGCATGCGGGTACGAGTTCACATCGAAATTGAATAGAATGTTCACGGATATCGGATTGAGTAAGGATCTCGGAACGAGGTTAGTCATGTGAACAAAGGAATAGTAATAAACTGATTCTGTTTCAGGTTCAAGGAGTATCTCGTGGAGAAGAATATCAAGGCCAATCCCACCATGACTCCCTTCGTACTCCAGGTACGATTATCGATCTTTCGTTTAGAACAATGCAGCTAATTTTTCAACATTTCAGGCAGGCGCATGGCCAATCGCAGCGACTCCGACTGCCCCCATACCCACGAACAATGAGGAGGTACGAGAGATCCTCTTTTCCCCTCTTTTCTTCCATTCTCTCTCCTCACAGTCCTCTTCTCAGGGCAACACTCCGCAGCTGTCGTTCGTCATTCCCTCCGTCCTGGCTGACAGTGCGCAGGCATTCCAGGTGAGAGAGGGAAAGGGGAGAGAAAGGAGAGATGGGGAAGAGAACGATCCCATTGCAGGCCTTCTACGTGAGCAACCACAACGGAAGGAAGCTCACCTGGCTGTGGCATCTGTCCAATGGTAACGGGAATTGGAATATATTTATTTTAATTCGAAGTATTAATAAAAATGTCCATTCAAATTCAAATGAGTTGATTGCAGTTGACGTGAAGCTGACGTACGCGGACAAGCCGTACATCGCAGTGATGAGTGTGCACCAGATGGCTCTCCTCTACTGCTTCTCCGAGAATGATTCGATGACTCTCGAGAATCTAGAGGAACAGACGAAGTTGACGGGAGAGTTACTGCAGAGGAATGTGAAGGCACTCACGGAGAGTGGACTGCTCGGAATGGATAAGAAGGTGAGGAGGGGGGGGGGGGAGGCAGAAGAAGAGGCGTATACTTTCAGTTGGCAGTGACTGAGCAGCTTCCCGCCGACAGTCTGTTCACTCTCAATAAGGGAATCACCAATAAGAAGATAAAGTTCAAGGTACGGATTTGGATTTGAATAAGAGAATGGGAAAATTATGGTATTCTGTGCAGGTCTCCGTTCCCCAGATGCAGCGACAGCAGGAGAAGGAGTCGGAGCATGTAAGAGCCACCTTGTTAATGGTGTTATTGTTGTTATTGTTGTTGTTGTTTTTATCGTCGTTATTTTTAGTGATGAAAATGAAATGGTTCTTGTTCAGGTGAATACGACGGTGCATCAAGACAGGAAGTACTACATGGAGTGTGCCATCGTGAGGATTATGAAGACGAGGAAGGTACTCAGACACGCTGCTCTCGTACAGGAGGTGAGTGAGGGGGTGGGGAATATAGGAGGAGTACGGTAGCGTTGAGTTATCGATTGGCTGTCTTCAGGTGATAGAGCAGACTCGTAATCGCTTCTCTCCGGATATTCCCTTCATCAAGAAGAGCATTGAAGATCTGATTGAGAAGATGTATCTCACTCGAACAGATACTCACGATGAGTACCAGTATCTCGCTTAAGTCCATCCCTTGTCCCCCCCCCCTTTCTTCCTTTTCTTTGACCTACTCCTATACGTCGATCTTTCTTACTTTCTTATGTGCCGTATCCTTCTCTTTCTCCTTCGTAGTCTTCTCTAGTCCTCCCTTCAGTGCATTTCTCTCCGTAGTTGGTATCCTACCCAGTAGTCTTCCTTCCTCTTCTTCTATCTTGCATACTCGTATTCTAAGACTGTAACTAATTCCGGCGTAATACTCAATCACGTGATATCACTGGCAGCAATGGCTACAATACTTGTCCCTTTTTCTTCAATCAATCGATAATTACCGTAGCTCCCCTGATTACCGTAGTCTCCGTCGTGTCTGTACAGCTCTTCCCGCTGCGTAATCTCTAGTGACTGGCTAAATAGTATTGGTCCGCCTTGTGCAGTCCCTCCCTCCCCTCTCTCTCTCCTTCCCTTCTCCCGTCCCGTATCCCTTATGGTACTGTATCCAGTGCACATTGTACACCTGCATCCTCACGTGTGTTTCCCAATTAAGTGTAACCATTTCCCGTTTCTTCCCATTTTATTCATCAGAAGAAGACGAATCGAGTTCCATGCTATCTTAATTTCTTCGTTTCATACGATCCATCAATTGCTGTATGCTTGTAAACATCCAGGACTGATCTATTATGTATTAGCATATCGACAGAAAGATAACTGAAATTATGATAAACAGAGTTGTATTCGTAATCGAAGAAGAAATGCAAGAGAGAGGTTGGATACCTCGAGATATCTAACCTTTGAATGAATGGAAGAGAAGAAGAGAGAGTGGATGGACTCGTTGTAGAATGGATGCAGTGGTGCCCACTATGGAGACACTGCGAGGGAGGCAGATTGGTATGTTGAGGAACGAGAAAGAGGGGTTGAGTAGTGATGATGCAAGATAGAGGAATCGATTCAGCTGCCCTTCGTGCGATGATCAATCTGAATCAACCAGCAGTGAATACCCTGGTGGCTGAGCCTGTCTGGAAGGTGAGTGGAGAGAAGAAGGGAAGGACTGAATGGGACAATGGCAGGTACTGGTGATGGACAAGTACGGCCAGGAGATCATCTCTCCCCTTCTACCAGTCAAGCAGTTGAGGGAGTTGGGAGTCACACTCCATCTGTGAGTCCACGTTATTCTCATTTGTTGAGTAGGCCCCAAGAGAAAAGAAGGAATGAAATAGTTGCGTTGATATTCGTACAGAAGTTTGTTTCAGTCTTCTGCAACGCAAGCGAGAAGCCCTTCCCGACGTGCCAGCTGTCTACTTCGTATCGCCAACTGATGAGAATGTCGCCGTGATTGAGGTACGGTAGGGAGAAAGAATCGATTGATGACTGTCCTGTCTCCAGGAAGATCTCAAGTCAGCCCTCTACGGTTCCTTCTTCATCAATACGATCTCTCCTCTGAATAGAGTGAGATTGGAGAAATTGGCAGCTGCTGCCTATCAGGGATCGACCATCCAGAGAGTTGAGAAGGTTAGTTGGCATATGAGACGGATAATGAAAGAAAAAAGTATTTTATTCAGGTAGTGGATCAATTCTTGAACTTCATCTCCCTCGAGGACGATCTATTCGTTCTCCGTCCCTTCAATGCGAACACGAATACTCCGTATCACATCATCAACGACCCTTCCACTTCGGGTACTCCCCCCCCCCTCCCCCCCCCTCCTCTCTAATTCACTCCCTCCTTTCAGAAGAAGAGATGGCGTCCCTCATCGATTCGATCGCAGACGGTCTCTTCTCAGTGTGTGCCACTCTCGGAGTCGTCCCCATCATACGGTGTCCGACGGGCAATGCTGCAGAAGGGATTGCCATGGTGAGGAGAGAGAGGAAGATGAGAGGAGAGGGAGTTATTGCAGAGAGTGGAGGCGAAGATCCGTGATAATCTGAGAGATGCACGCAATAATCTATTCGTCGCCGATTCAATCAGGAGTGGACAGTTGTCGTCGTCCAGGTATGTCTTTTCTATACTGTTCATATTTCCATTTTTTAGTATTCCACTTTTAATATAGAATATGCAACGGAGATCATGTAATAAATAAGATAATCAACTATACAATCCTCCCTCCTTCAGACCGCTCCTCCTGATCGCAGACAGGAGTGCGGATCTGACGACGATGCTGCACCACACGTGGAGTTATCAGGCACTCGTCCATGATGTGTTGGTGAGTGGAGAGGGGAGGGAGAGGGGAGAGGAGAATGCCCTTGCAGGAACTGGAGCAGAATCGAGTGAGGATGAACGATGCGAATGGAAGGATGAAGGAGTATGATCTGTCCACTGGAGGTGAGAGAGGGGAGAGAGGGAGAGGGAGAGAAGGAGAGAGTGATTGCAGGCAGGGACGAACTGTGGTCGAAGCACAAGGGAGCGGCCTTCCCTGTGGTGGCAGAGGCCATCCAAGTGGAGGTGGAGGAGTATAAGGGGAAGGAGGAAGAGATCAAGAGACTCAAGCAGAACTTCGTGAGTGGAGAGAGGAGGGAGAGATGGATGGATGATCTCTACAGGGAATGGGAGAGGGCACGGAGATGGATGCAGCGATGGGATCATTCCTCACTGACGCAACCTCCAAATTGGGAAGTACTGTGACTAGTCTGCCCATGCTGTTGGAGAGGAAGAGACTCATCGATCAGGTGAGAAGAGAGGGAAGAGAAGGGAAGAGAGGGAATCATTGTAGCACACGACAGTGGCGACTTCTCTGTTGGAGGCGATCAAGGAGAGGAGATTGGATTCACTCTTTGAGATCGAACAGAAGATGATGCAGAGAGGACAATTGGGTGAGGAGAGAAGGAGAGATAGAGGGAGAAGGGAAGGGCATTGCAGAGAAGCCACTGGCAGACGAGATCGCCGCTCTCTCGAATGGAGATGATGTGTTGAGAGTGAGTCCTCCACCCCCCCCCCTCCCCTCCTCCCTCTGATCCATCGCCCTCTCTCTTCTTCAGGTAGCAGTGATCTATCTCCTCACCCATCCCTCCCTCTCTCGGGCTGAGAAGGAAGAAGTGATGAAAGTTGTGAGAGAGAAGGAATTGGATGAGAGTCCACTCCATTTCATCGAGAAGATCAAGTGAGACTCTCTCCCTCTATACCCTGATCAAGTCTTCTTTTTAGATGTGTCTCAGACCTGACTCGTTCACTCGAGAATTCAGCGAATGCAGAGGCAGGAGGAGGAGGAAAGAGTATCTTCAGGTGAGGGAGAGGGGAGAGGGGAAGTAGGGGAGAAGAAGGAACCATTCAGCAAGTTCACCTCTCACGGCTACAATCTCTTCATGGATGGAGTGAAGCAGCTGATTCCCAAGAAGAAGAACACTGTCATCACTCAGGTAGGGAGGAGTCTTGGAAGGGCAATCAGTCTCCCTCTCTCAGATGGTGGATTCGATCATCACAGCGTCGACTCCTTCTGCCATCGGAGTGCCAATGACGACCGCCTCCTCCCATTCTGGTGAGTGAGAAGGGAGAGGGAGGGAGGGGAGGGATGATGGTGTGAATTGCAGAAGCAGACTCGCTCAAACTGCTCGATCCGAAGATGATGAGTTCGAATCTGAGCAAGGAGTCAGTTCACCTTTCGATTTTTTTATTTTGAAATATTTTGTTGTACTTTGTATTAAGCACTTGTTCATAACAACCTTTTCTCCTCCATCGCCATCACCCTCTATATCTCTCCTCCCCTTCAGAGCCTCGGCAGCTCGAGCCCGTCAACTTCCTCCTCCTCAAGATGTCATCGTTTTCGTCGTTGGAGGAGGAAATTATGTCGAGTATCAGAATCTGGTTAGTGAATGAGAGAGGAGAGAGGGGAGAAGAATATCCATTGAAGGTGGAGTACGGTAAGAGCAAGCCAGGAGTAACGAGAGTGACCTACGGAACGACTGAATTGATGAATCCCAAGCAGTTCCTTGATCAGGTACGGTATACTTCATTCGATCAATATCAGAATACGGTACTCTTACAGATGTCTCGTCTCGGTAAATTGATTCGATGATTGAAGATTTTTAATCAACTACTTTATTTCCCCGTTATCCACTGAGGGTTTGTTGCTAATATATCGAATTGTAAGGTGACAGAGATAATGCATAGATGTATTTAATTTATTCTCATAATCATTGTATTCATTTGTAAAGCTAGTACACAATTAATATTCGTATTCCGTTGACTGTGATGCAATTGCCGTAGCCCCCTTCCATTCACTTGCTTTGTATGTATTACGAATTAACGTTTTGAGAAGATTGGGATTGTGATGGATGAAGCTGGTCTTGAGATGTAGATGTTGCATCTACATGGAAGAGTTGTTAGATGATCAAAGATGAAGATGGAAAGACCAATGGGAGATTCTCCAGGTTCTAAATTGTTTTTGAATGCTCCTCGGGAGGGAGAAGGGGGGAGGGGGAGGGGAGGGAGATGGTGGATAGACTCGTGCTTCGTCTTCTCATTTGCACATTCCCTCAATTGGTTGGCTGTCCATCCATCTGTCAACTGAGTGTCACTCCCACTCACATGCAGATAGACGAAACTAAGAGAGATGGAGATCGATATAAATAGATGGACGAAGGATCTATGCGAAGGAGAAGGAAGATCAATGGAATCGTCGTGTGCTTCAGTTGAACAAGTAGTGGACATGTCATCTGATATCTCAACTCGAGTCTAGTCATGCGTGATCATCTCTCTTCTACTCACATCTTACACTACACATCTTCCGACCTTTCGATTTCACTCTTCGTCTTCATGTACAACTCATCTACATCATTCCTCACAGCCTTCTCTATTTTGTCGTTCCATCTGGAGTTTATTTTGAGTCTCACAATGAATTTTGAATGAATCTGTCAGCCAGTCTTAGATCTCCCCAATTCGCTTCCCACATTTTCCGCTAGTTTGCTTTTTTTTCGTTCTCGTCGAAAACAATCTGGAGGGTCGAAGTGAGAGAATAGTAGAAGCTAATTGGATGGAGGGAAGGGGAAGGAGGTGGAAGGAAGGAGAGGAGGAGGGAGGGGAGGAGAATGGATGGGAGGGGGAGATCACGGTTTGGATGCAGCAACAAAGACGTAAACTAACGCCTTCTGCTGTAAAATCGTTAGAAACCGGATTCATTAGTCGAGATTCCAAGCTACGAGAGGCGAACGATCAGTCCCGTGATTTTCCACATTTTTTCTTTTTTTTCTTCTGTCGAATGTTCTTGAATTCTCCCAACATTGCTGGCATAATCTAGAGACTCAATCGAATTTATTCATCCTTTGCATTGGTGGGTCTCGAAATAGCATTGGAAGTGGGGAGAAGTGTGGGAAGAATGGGTGGAATAAGGGACTGAGTTCTCTTCTCTTCTTATGCACTCCCAATTGTACATGCAGATTCAATCATTTTATCGAGAAACTTTTGCTCCAAATCTCGCAAAGTTTCCTCGTGATTTTTTGCTGAAAATATTGATCGACATGAGGTTTCATCCTCGTGTTGCACTCTTTGCTCTTCCTTCTTCCTTATTCGTAGAGATCAAAGTGAGAATGGAATCAGATGATTAATTGAGGGTATTCGAGTTGAGTTAGAGAGGGATTCACGCTTGTTCCACTCATTCTTTCTTCCAGACACTTCTTCTTCTTCTTTCTTTTTCTTCGTCTTCTCAACAGATTGCACCGGAAATTAGAAAATTATGCAGAATAAGAGAGGAGAGAAAAGATTGATGAGAGATCTCATGACTAATCTAACGGAGAATGATGCGAGTGAGTACATCATGAACAACATCATTGGAGGTCTTGAGATATTCCTCCTATCGTTCTCTTCCATCTGAGGATCATACGACCCATTTCTCTGCATTCGAAACGAGAGATAGAAAGAAGATTCATGAAAGAGTGCGAATGACTTCCTTTCCCTTTTTACTGTCCAATATCATTCTGATTGATCATTCATCCTTCCCTCTTCCCTTTCTGAACACTTCACAGAATATTCTCTCCACAGCTTCTCTGCATGCTGGTATTCGACAGAATCCACACGCAATCTCTCTCATAGGAACGGATTGAGTATTCACATGAATCAGTCTCTCTCCCATCATTTTCTCCCCTTCACAAGCACATTTCATCAATCTCTTGAATCACTCCTCGCAACCTAACCATTTTCGTCTCTTTTCCCATCGAATCTCCGATTTCGCGTGTTTTCTTAGTGCTTACAAGAATAGATTCAACGTCAGTCTACATACATCGATTCGATGACGAGTCCAACTTATTGTCAACTGAAAGACTAGATTCTAGATATGAGTAGCCTATAACTTTCTCAGCCGCTGACAAATTCAATTCAGATTCTCACGAGATCCATAAAGTGAGAGTGGAGGGAAGTGAATTAGAAGGTAGATTGGGAATTGGTTGCGAGGAGACGATCAAAGTGAATTATGGAGTCAGGAGTAACCAATCTCTGCTCTCTCTCTCTTCATCATGACATCACTCGACCAATCACGAATCGGAGGAAAGGGGCGGAGTCTCAGCTCCGCCTCCTTTTGATTGCTGGAGAAGAAAAGAAAAGAGAAAAGCGGGTTGAGGACTCTTGAGATTTCCATTCTGTGGGTCCTCTGGCGGACTCGAACTTGACGAGTTTTGTGGTCTTTCCACGTCTCTAAACGACCTTTCCCCTTCTCGATTCATTCTCTGCAGTTGATCATTCACTGTCTGGCTCGAGTTTGTTGATCCCTTGCAACGTTTGCCCATCCGTTTTTCATTTGCCAACAAATACGTTGGTCTTGCGTGGGAAACGGAATGAAATTGGATAGTGAGTCTCTCCCTTCCAAGTTCTTTCACTGTTCCCAGTGCCTCTCCATTCCATATTCAGTCTGTTCTCTGCCACCGTCCCCTTCCCCCTCCCCTCCTCCTCCATTCCTTCTCCGCCTGCAACTGCAGCTCCTTCCTCTCCTCGTCCTTCATCCCTTCCTCCATCTACTAATTCTCCCACTACTTTTGTCCTTCTCCTCTAATCTCTTCCTCTCTCTCTCTTCTTCTTCTTCATACTCAAGTGCCACTTCCACACTGTCTACTAGATGCCCTCTTTCGACGGACGAAGAATGAAGGAGAAGAGGAGGGAAACTAACTGATGTAGAAGTGTGTACGAGTGTAGGACTCACGTAGGGTGCACGCATTTCGAAAAGTTCAGTTCAACGAATCAATCACATGATGCACCACTAGTTCATCTACCATGCACCTCTCCCCCTCCATCTTCATCTCCTCTCATCTCCTTCATGGTCTTCCATCATTCTTGTCATCTGTTCGTCTTCTTTTCTTCTTCGCCTCACTGAATCTCTTTTTCCTTCTTCGGTTCTTCTTTCCTTCCTTCAAAGTGTTCTTCGCCTTATTCTCTCCTCTTCTACATTTCTCTACAATTCAATCATAAGAGTGCAGCAGAAACTTGGGAGATTCGTTAGAGGAAACGAAGTGTGGAGAGACTTTCGAACGAAATCTGCAGCAGTGAATCCTATTTGCACGAAGGGTTCCCTTCCTGTATAACGAACGGATCACAACTGATCTGATCAACCAATGCAGAGATCCTTGTTCGACTCCTGAAGTCCTTCGTTACCCTTAGCATCTCTTTCCTTCACATTCTATAGAATATTAAATGGTTCGACGTAGCTAAGAAACCTTCGTCTCAATCTTCTTCTTTTCTCCCATCTGAGGTCACCATTGTTCTTCTCTCCAAGTACTTTTCTCCCATTTGAAGAAGTGACGAATCCTTCCTTAAATCCTTCCAAAAGTGACTCTCTCTCTCTAACAAATCAGTGTGTTCCATCCTCTTCTTCCCTCTCTCTCTCTTAGTTTACTCCTTCTCTCATTCTCTCGGGGCTCATTTAGTCTCTTTTCCACCCAACTAGATAGTCGCATATCAATCACTCTCTCATTTTGACTTCTCTCTTGCAGTTGAAAATCTCTCTGAACTGACCGATCCTTCTGCATTCATTCATGAGAATCTCAGCATTTTCTCCTCTTTTGCTCATCCCTTTTTTTGCTTGCTTTGGTCTCTCATTCAGAGTGGGATTCCATATATACATCATAACACTTTATGAGTTCCCTTCTCTTCTCCTCCCTTGGTCCATCTTCATCCATCTCTTCCTCTTCTTCCCATCCCATTCCTTCTCTCGAAAATAAAGAATCTCAGGACCCACAATTGGACATAATTCGTCGTCTTTCGACCATTTCTAATCTGAGAAACAACGGACTAAGCGACGAGAATAACAAAAGAACAGATTGAGAATAGGGAAGTAGGAAGGAGTTGAACAGTCTAGCCGATCAAGGGAGGAAATACGTCTGAAGTTCCCTTTCGAGTGAGATCAATTCATTCTTCTCCTTCGTTCATCGAAGACGAACATCCAGACCATTCCTTCTTCTCTCACTCTCTTCCTTTCCCTTCTCCCTTCCCTTCTCTATCCAACGAGAGAGAACCATGAATGGAGAGAGTCTCTTCTAATATACTTTGTCTCTCTCTTCTCCATTAGATTTCCGTGTTGTGCACGATGAGATCCCCTCCCCTCCCTCCATCCCTCTCCTCTCTCTCCTTCCCTCGATGACCTCTCTGACCTACCTCCCTCCTTCTCCACCATCAACAATGACGTCATCCATCGATCACTGCAATGGTCAACTATCAATGAGATGTCTTCGGATCTCTTCATTTTCTTCTCTGGTCGACTCTAAGCTCCGCCCTCTCTTCTTCCCTCCATCCATCCCTTCCTCCCCTCTCCACTCCTCCTCTCTCCTCCTTCTTTCCTCCAACATTTGGAATAGGGTCCAGTGTCAGTTGGCTTTCAATTCAGCCCATCACCTCCTCTTCGATCCTTCTCCAATCATTGTTTCCGGTCATCCCTTCCTACTTTTTCTCCCCTCCCTCATCTCGCCCATCCCTTCCTCCTCATCTCTCTTCTCCGTTCCTCTTCTCATCTATCAATGCTGTGCTGGCTAGAGGAATTGACGTTTAGAGTTCAACAGTAGATTAGAGGAAGTATGAATCATATCTCTACTATATAACCTCCTCCTTCATCTCAATCAGTCCCTTCCTTCCCTCTCCATTCATCTCTCCATTCCTCACTTCGAACAGCTCTCTTTACACCGTCTCTTCACATGTTTTCTCTCTACTCATTTAGCACTTTCAGTTCCCTCAGAATCGAAAGGAAGGAGAAGAGAGGAGAGATTGAGGATACGGAATATGAACTCGATCAGAGGATGAAGAAGAGAAAGGTGAGGGATTCCTCGATCGCCATCATCATTTCATTCCTTCAGTTCACGCGATGTTCTTCTCTCTCAATGACTGTCTCCTCTCTTCTCATCCTTCTCCTCGTCATCAGCGGTAGTGAAGCACAGTATGATGAAGGAGAAACGTACGTTGAAGATCCTTTCGTTCAATGAATGACTTCTCCGTTCAGGAGTACCCATCGTCCCCCGATAGAAACTGATCGGTTATCGGCAGTTCTCGATAGACTCATCAACAAAACGACGTACGATAAACGTCTCCGACCCATGTAAGTGATGGATCTGCCCCATTGACTGACTCATCGTCCTCGAATGGAATACGGTAGTCGATGGGTGATTGAGTGGTCATGCGACCTCTTCTCTTCTATCGCTCCTCCTGTCCTCTCTTCTCTCTCTTTCTTTCTCTGTTCATAGTTTGTTTGACAACAGATGAGACTTCCTTCCTTCCATCAATCGATTACTCCATTCGAGTAGGGGAATGAAATAGGAGGAAGAGAAGGGGAAGGGGGGGGGGGGATGGGTAAGAGAAGGAGACTCTCCGATTACCCTCTCTGAAATACAATGCAACTGCACGAAGAGATTATCTAGTTAGTGATCGATACTCCCTTCTACCGTACTCATTCCAGGTACGGTAGCAGTCCAGTCGATGTGGGAATCACCATTCACGTCTCATCGATCTCGGCAGTCTCAGAAGTAGACATGGTCAGTTATCTTCGTTGTTTATGGGGCGGGAGAGACGGAGTGAGTGATCCACGTGTTGTCTCCTTCCAGAGAGAGATCATCGCCCCAAGGGGGAGAATGAGAGAGGGGAGTTCTGTTTTGACCCTGTCTTGTCATGCTGCATTCGAACCCTATCTTTCGCCTCCTCATTCTTCAACCTGAGCTGTAGATGTAGTGTACTTCCGAAAGCGAAGAGTGGGGTTGATCAACACATGGATGTGTCTCTCATTCATCGTCACTTCCTGCCTTGTCCTTCTCTCTCTCAATGGTCATTTCTCCCCTTCTGTCTAACTGACTCTTCCCTCTCTTCCTCATCTCTCATGGGATCAGTCGAGAACTCGGCCATTCCATGTGGGGGAGGACAGAGGGAGCAGATACTTCCTTCTCCCCATTCACACCTACTGTTGAGTCTTCTGCCCTCCTTCGTCTGAGAATAGAAGGGGGTCTGGATGGTAGGAGGGAAGTAGCTTGTCTCAACCATCTCTCTCTTCTTCTCGATAAGGTGTTGAGTAGTGGGAGTGTCTCAGGGGAGAAGAAGAAGGAAGAGAAGAGAGAGAGAAGACTCGTTCCCTTCCCAGTTGATCCCTTCGAAGAGATGAGAAACGAAGATGAGTGACCGAAGAATGAGAACTATTCCCACCCATTTCAGGATTTCACTCTTGATTTCTACATGAGACAGACATGGAAAGATCCTCGATTGGCATTCCAAGATTCGAATGTTGATGGGAATAAGATCGGATCTCTCACTGTAAGTCCCTTACCTTCTCCTGCAGAGAGAATCCTCCTTCAGGTGGGAGTTGACTATCTCGATAAACTGTGGAAGCCAGATACTTTCTTCCCCAACGAGAAAAAGAGTTTCTTCCATACTGCGACCACCCACAATTCCTTCCTTCGAATCGATCCTGATGGAACTGTATTCACCAGTCAGAGGTACGGTAGTCTTGTGATCGGGGAATGACTTTATATTGCCCTTCAATCTGGGTTCCGGGTAGTGTGAATAGGAGAGGGAGGGAAGAATTGGGGAAGATTTATCCACTCCCATCCCATCTCCAATTCCTCCCCTCTTCTTTCTTCCATCCGTAAAATAATCTCCAACTCTGCACAATTCATCATGGATTGTCCACTAGAAGTGACGTTATGCGTAATCTAAGGAGAAAGGAGAGAGGGAGAGAGAGAGAGAGATAGATAGAAGAGGGGGGGGGGAGATTATGGTGATGATCATGAGAAATGGACTGAGTGGTTGACTTACTCTAGAAGAGGGATTAGAAGTGAGTGAGACTCGTGGAGGGGAAGGGCCTCTCTCTCTCCTCATGATGGGCCTCTACTTCATACCATTTCTATTCTGGGAGAGAAGGGAGGGCTGAGTGTATCAGGGGAACAAATCTCGGCAGGGGTTCTCGTTGGAAAGAGAGGAGGGGATTCTAATTGAATCTATGCACTTCTTCCTTCTTTCGACGATGAATCGAGGGGAAGTTCACTTAACGGGGAAAGGGAAGAGAACGGTAACACAATTGGAGGGAGAAGGAACGAAGAGATTGAGTTATCGCCCCCCTTTACGGACAATGAAAGAGGGGAGAGGAAATGGAAGAGTTGTGGAATCTGAAGGAGGAGAAGAGATCAAAGATCATCCATTGCAGACTCACTGTCACTGCAACGTGTCCAATGAAGCTGCAGGTGAGTATCGAGGGAGTGAAGGAGAGATCAAAGATCAACTTCGTCCTTTCAGTTGTTCCCGATGGATTCTCAACGATGCAGATTGGAGATCGAGAGTTGTGAGTCCTCTTCAGTTGTCGATAGTCGATCTCTACCGTACTCTGCTTAGAGTGTGCGGTGGTTGGGGCACTGGAGGGTGAGTAGCACCCTCCCATCTAAAGAAGGAGTTCATCCTCCTGTGTTGTCTGTTCATCTCTCTCTTCTCCTCTTTCTCTCTCGCGCGTATCAATTGATTGAGACACCAGATGCATTCACTACCTGACTCATTCCATTCCCTTCAATCATCGATGTGACCCATTCGTAATACCGTATGCCCCGAGTAGATCGTTGACCCCATCTCGTACCTTTGTACTCCTCATATTCAACTGTTCATCCAATAAAGAGGGGTTTCCATCCATGGGAGGGGTTCCAATCAGATCTCTTTCTCTCTACGAGGTGAGTCTCTTTCCATTCAATCCCTAACTGCTTCAATCTCACTTCTCTTCCTTCTCTGCTTCTCTCTATTCGTCGTGTCACCGTCGTGTGCATGCATCTCAGCCGACATTTCCCATCACTCGACTACCGTAATCTGCACCATCTTCCATCCATCCTAACTCTCCTCCTGCATGCTCTCTAACGTCGCTGTTCGTCTCTCACTCAATCCTCTGCTTGGCACGCCATTGATACCGTAATCAGGGATTGTCGTTGTGAGACCGAGACCATTTCAGATGGATATGCAGTGAAGGATATCAACTACAAGTTCCTGGATAAGATCAATCACGACAACTTCTCGTTGCCTCAGTTCGAACTACTGGAAGTGACGAATTCAACGAGAGTTGAGGAGTTGAGTTCGGGTGAGTAGAGGGGAGAGAGAGAGAGAGAGAGGGAGAGGATTATGTACTCTGAGGAGGCTTCGCTTCTGCAATCTGCAGAGGAGAAGAGAGTGAATTGAGTGATTAGCTCTCCTTCTGATCAGAAGAGTGATTAGATAGTGAGAGATATCCAATCACGAGATCTCTTCCCTCTCCCAGATCAATTTGTCAGTCTGAGTGATCTACATGTAGAGAGAGAGAGCACGTTTTGATCGGGAGGAGTGGGAGAGAGGGGGAAGAAGGGGAGGAGGGAGGAGAGGGTAGGGAAGGGGGAGGGGGAGGAGGGGTAACAAATGTTTCCTAGCGAGAGACAGTTGTCCGACACGACTCTGTTGCGAATCCCGAAGCACATAAAATGAGGAGGGAAGAGGGGTTTCGACCAGTGGAGAAGAGAAGTACAGAGAAGAGAGGAGGAGAGGGGTCGAAGGAGTTATTGTTGTTGATTGAGAGAGAGAAGGGAGTAATGGAGAGTGACAGGAGGGAGGAATACAATGATGGAGTGGAGTTATCATTCCTCCCCTCTGTAAACACTCCTCTTCCCCAGTCTCGGAATGAGCAAAGATCAGTCGAAATGAGACAGGATATCTCATCCTTGCACGATATTCGATCTTTCTCTCACTACGAGACTCGAAAACGGAGTGAAACCCAATTCGTGTATCTCCTTGACGTATTGTGAAGGGGGGAAGGTGTCACACTGAGAACAGGTGGAGATTGAGTTGTGATGATGCAATTGAAGGGAAGTACGTACGACTGATCGCATTCTTCCTGTTCAAGAGAAGCATCGGATTCTATATCATTCAAGTGAGGAGAAGATGGTTGAATGAAGGAGTAATCGATATCTTTCAGATCTATCTTCCATCTATTCTCATCGTAGTCATCTCATGGGTTTCCTTCTGGTTGAGTAGAGATGCGACTCCTGCCAGGATTGGACTCGGTCAGTCCCCCCCTCCCCCTCCCCTCCTCTTCCATATCAATCATCTTCTCTTGCAGGAGTCACCACTGTGCTCACGATGACTACTCTGATGACAACTACCAATGTGAGATCTCTTCCTTCCCTTCCCTAGACTAGACTTGATCAGTCTCTCTTCCTCTCCCTTGCACTAGTCCAATTCCATCCTGCAATTGACACTCCTTCACACTCTCTAATTGAATTCACTCGAAGATCTATTCGAATAACTCTGACGTAGATCCATTTCTCAAATTCAATTGTAATGTCTTCCATTTCAGTCTGCGATGCCGAAGGTTTCCTACGTGAAGTCGATCGATATCTTCCTTGGTGAGTGAATATCTCATTCTCTTTTCTTCCCCATCTGTTCCTTGTTATGAACCATAGCTTAGACCAGTTCCGGAAAGTGTGTCTTCGAGATGTTGTGTAGTGGATGGAAGGAGGGAAGGAAGGGGAGGGGGAGAGGTGGAGTAACAAGGTGGGAGAGGGGAGAAAGATGGTGGCAAATTGGATGGAGAGAAGAAGACTCAGAGGAGAGAAGAGTTTGTAGACTGAATGGAAACACTTGCACATGATAGAGGAGAGAATGGGGGGATCGAAGAGGGAGAAGAGAGTAGAGAAGGATGTTGTGGACCTATCTCACCTCGAGAGGGGGAGAGGGGGAGAACAAGTGGTAGTATCGAGAGGAAGAAGAGGGATTCAGCCTATTCATCATTATGACGTCAATCGGATATTTTGAGTGGAGAGTCCAGTGGATAGAACCATCGGTTGATTAGAGAGAGAGAGGGGATTGGAGAAGGGATGGATCACGTAGAATGCTGCGGGGGTGATGCTGGCTCTGCGAAACCTTAGAAACGCATTGCACTATTTCATCATTTGTTGAACGTGGAGTTGTCAAAAAGAGAACTCGTAGATCTGTTTCATTCTATCAGTCGACCTCATAATAATCTTCCTTCTGCAGGAGTCTCTTTCTTGATGGTCTTCGCTTCTCTGGTCGAATATGCGGCAGTTGGATATATCACGAAGAGACACAAATTGATTGTGAAGAGGAAACAATCGAGGTGAGGAGAAGGAGGAAGAGGAAGGAAGAGGGAAGATGGAAGTGGAGACCACTTCCTACTCATTCCTTGTCATATTCCAACCACTGGACATGTGTCATCTCAGACTGATTCCATCCATTCAGAGCTCTCTCCATCGCTCCTCCTCATTCTCCCGATATCCCCCATCACAGATCTGTCTCCGTCCCTGCTTACTACAATACCGGTGAGTGATGATGATGATAGAATGAATCGTTGATGAACAGTGCCTCATCTTCATCATCAATTCATTCCAGCGTATCGTCCGTTCTACTCCTCAACAGATCGATCCTCCAATCTCTACATCGATTCGAATACTCGACCGCCAGTTGCTGTGACTGGAATAGGTAAGCAACCTTCTGCAGTATTAATGATATAATGAGAGATCATCACGATTCTTTCAGTGGATCAGCCGTGCCTCTGTCCTCCCTCCGTCCCCGACTCGACGACTCCTCTCCTCGCCGTTCCGAAAACGAGTCGAGCACTCTCCATGTCAAGGGAATCAGTCGTCATGTTCGAGATGGTGAGTAATGCAGAGACTGAGAAGCATGAATGAGAGACCATAGAGAATAGTCTAGTAAGTAGTCCCTTCCAGGATCATGTGGAAGAGAATGAAGAGAATCAACGACGTTCTCGTTTCCCTCCTCGATTGATTCGATATGCAACGAGAATCAAACGAGCATTCCGTCCATCGAACATCGATAAACACTCTCGATCCATCTTTCCTACGGTGAAAGACGGACGATGACCTTTTATTGATCGATTCTTTCAGATTTTCATCGTCTTCAATATTATCTACTGGACTTATTTCATCCGAATTTCTCAGAACGAAGCACAACTGAACAAAGCTCAAACCTAACCCCTCCCTCTCTTTCCCTTCCTCCGTGACCTTATGATGAATCCCCCCTCCCTCCCCTCTCAGGAATAGTCAAGTAGTGGTTGTAAGCCCGTCTCAATCCCGGTAGATCGATAAACACGGGCCATCTCTCTCTGCCTGGTGTCTCTCTCATTGTGTCTACCGTATCCTCCTTGGTGCACTGTCTCCCTCCGCCTTTCCTCAATCGTCGTCTCAGATGGGTACACTCGTGCTGAGATCGACTACTTCTGGGGAAAGACGAAGAATGAGGCAGAGAGACACAAAGCAGTTGCATTCGACAACTTCACACTTCCTCAGTTCAATCCGACTCGATATCAAGTGGATGCAAAGGAGGCCGTCACTTCTTCTGGTCAGCAGCTCGCATTTCCTAACTTTCAACAAATTCAGTAATTTAAATAACAGTGCTGAATGAATAATCATTGCAGGAAAATACGTTCGTCTGTACGTGGAGGTTCTTCTGGTTCGGAATATGGGATTCTATTCGATGAACATCGTCATTCCTTCCATGCTCATTGTCACCATCTCATGGGTCTCATTCTGGCTCAATCGAGAGGTGAGAAGAGTAGAGAACAGAGAAGGAGAGAGATGATCTTTGATCTATTCAGGCGAGTCCAGCACGAGTTGGATTGGGAGTGACTACTGTGCTGACAATGACCACTCTCATCACTACCACCAATGTAAGAGATCACTCTCATTTCTGCAGTTATTCCTTATTTTTGTCCACTAATGGGTTCGTTACAGAATTCGATGCCGAAGGTTTCCTACATCAAGGGATTGGACGTGTTCCTCAACTTCTGGTTGGTTCCTTCCTTCACTCTCTATCTCTAATCTACTCCTCCTTCAGTTTCGTAATGGTATTCGCTTCTCTCGTCGAATACGCTGTTGTCTCCTATATGAACAAGAGGATTGTACTGAAGAGACAGAAGAGACAAAAGGTGAGAAAGAGGGGATAAGGAATGGGAGGAACTGTTAGACTGATCTCATTCTAGGCTCAGGAGGCACAGCAGAGACAAGAACGACCCATGTTCGCCAGTTCTGCCAAACCGAATAACAATGTGAGTTATTGGATAGGGATGATGTCATCGGATAGATAGCACCTGGAATCATTCCATTTCACACTATTGAGAGAGACGTCTTGGATAACGACCCCATTCAATGAGAGGGAAGGGGGGTAATGGGGAGGAAGAGAAGGAAGAGAGTAAGAAGAGAAGAAGAGTTCTTAGTGATCTATAAAGATTAGTGGGCAACTTAAGTTTATTCTGACTGTGATGCATGGAATGGAATGAGGGATGTGAGATAGATGGAGTCATTGTAGTCATACGAAATGATGCTTCTATCCCAACCATCGACTCCTGCCAAAGTGGTCAATAATCAGGTCTGAGATTATACCGTAGTACTATCGATTGATCGAATGAATGACCCACCCCCTTGCATTGTTGAGTTATTGATCGTACAAGAGTGTTGAAACACCCTCACTCAATCTGAATCCCCATGGCGCTCGCGCGTGGTGTTAGTGATCGTGTGGTTGTGGTACGGTAGTACTAATCGATTTCCACTCGAGACGAAGGAATAATTGCAGGTGGATGCCTTCTATATGGGAGCTCATCACTCTTCGATGGTACGGTATTCATCAGTTATCGATTCGATCTTTCGACATTTCAGCATCAATTGATGGAGATTCCTCCTGATTGCGATTGTCGAACCATTCCTCTACAGCAGCATCCTCGATTAGTGAGTTGAGAAGGGAGAGATCAAAGATCAATTCTCTCTTTCTAGACGGCCGAACCATCTTCTCCATTGTGGCCAGCTCCATTCGGAAGAGCAAAGAAAGCAACTAGGACATGCTCTAATATAACTCCCGCCAAGATAGACAAATGTTCTCGTTATGCATTCCCTCTCATATTTGGAGGATTCAATGGTTCGTCACTCTATTTCTCCCCTTTTCCATACAATATCTTCTCCTTTTTTCAGTTCTGTATTGGACAATAATGACGGTCCTCTCTTCAATGAGTGAATCAACTGAAATCGATCCTAATGGAGAAATTCGATGGCATGATATCAAAGCAGAATGATCCCCCATTCCCCCTTCCCCTCCTCCCCTCCCCACCCCTGCCACCTCCCTTCCATCCCTCTACTGTGATTGCATCTGGTGTATCTCTCAACATACGCGTTATCTTTATTCATCCCATCTGTCTAGTCCCATTCAATCAATAACCCGCTAGTCGTACCGTACTCATTCTATTCATGTCAAGACTCAGCTCTTCTCAAATCGCTTCTCCTTTTGTATATATCGTTCTCTCTCTCTTCCTTCTCTTTCTCATGCAACTCCTCTCTCCAATCTATCGTATCATCGATATATCAAGCACAAATGATTATGTCACGATTATTGATTGATGAATAAACATCAACAAGACTTCGTTCATTCTCAGTCTCACTTTCAAGCTCCGCCTCCAAAGGGGAAAGGGGCGGAGCTTGACTGAATAGAGTGGAATGAGATGGAAGAAGTCTTGTTTAGATGGATACGACACGAAGGCGATCATGTACACCTGGTGCAAGAAGGAAGAGAACGGAAAGTGTGGAGATGCAGTCAAGGTGAGAACGACGTTTACTAATCCAGACTCTTGTCCAAATTGTGACAAACGACGTTTCCCACTGACCACACTTCCCACACACACATTGCAGCTCGAGCCGGTCGAACTGCCGACGTATCGATTCGCACAATTCTGCAGATACAACAAAACAGCCGTGACTCTATCAGGTTAATATAGGAAGATATGCATCCCAAGTGGGCGGAGCTTATGGGCGGGGCTAACAAGTGGGCGGAGCTTGCTCTAACAATGGGCGGAGCTTAGGGGCATACGATCGTCTGGGCGTGACCTTCGTGCTGGATCGAGAGTCTGGCTTCTACATGCTGCAGATCTTCGTGCCTGCTGGTGAGCTTCGTCGACGTTTACTAACCTCCTTCTGCTTCCGCTGTCGATTTCTCGACAGTCGACGTATCCTAATCGGTGGTGTGGCAGGTCTGGTGGTGGCGATATCGTGGGTTTCCTTCTGGATCTCTCGTGATTCTCCTCCATCGAGGACAGTGATTGGAGTGATGACTGTGCTGACGGAGACTCATCTCATGACGGGAACCAATAGGAGACTCCCTCCTGTCGCTTATATCAAGGTTGAGAAGGGATGGTGTGGTGGATGGTGCATCGAGTGCATTCCAGGCAGTCGACGTCTATCTCGGATTCTGCTATCTCCTTGTCGTTCTCGCACTCATTGAATACGCTTGTGTCGCTTATTCGAAGGTGAGAAGATGACAGAAGAAGAAGAATGAACTCACTATCTTTTCAGAAGAAGAATGAAGATAGGAAGAGAAGGGAGAGTAAACTGAAGAAGGGACCTCCATCCCCTCCTCAACCCGATCTAATCCAAGGTATTGTAGATTACTCATCTCATCTCAATCGGTCAATCAATCAATCAATCTTCAGACGCTCGATTGGCCAGATGCACGTGTGCTGATCCCCACGAGCCTACTCTAATGGCCGTGGTGAGACAACCATTCAAGGTATTATCGATTGAATGGATCAGTTATTCATCCTCCATTCAATTCAGTGGCAGTTCTGTCTGAAGCACTCGCATATCGACATGGCCAGTCGAATTATGTTCCCGTCTTCAGTGAGCATTCTTCTGTTTTCCCCCAATAATCAATCTGCATTCAGTTTCTTCTCTTCAACATAATCTTCTGGTTGGTTCTTCTACACAAGGCACAACGTCTCTCATTCTTCTCATCCGAAGTTGTAGATAGATGTCCATCCCATCTCAATTGACCATAGTCCTTCCCTATACTGGTCTAATCTAGCTCATCAACATCCATGACTCCTTTTTATCCTCACAGAGTATCCTCTCCATCAGAGTATTCGTCCCAATGTGTATAATGCACTGGTTTAGATCTACATTTTGGAGCAAATGTATGTACAATATAATATTTTTCTAATAAAGAGTTCAACATTTTAACTATCGGGTGCCTGTGACGTCGATACAACACATAATGCTTAAAAAGAGTGATTGATTCGACCTCATCTTCTCATTCAAAGAAGTTCAAAACTTTTATTGGCCATGGTTCTGTCTGAAAATATGCGTGTCTGTATCTCAGATCCTCGAAGTAGACAGGATAAAGACAGGGGGAATTCTCCAGTTGAATTCATTCATCCGTGTCTCGATCTTCTGTTTCTCTCCTCTTCTTCTACTCCATTCTCTCAAATGGGCTCCATCCTCTTCCACTGAGAGGAGAAAAGAGATTGGAATTATGGGAACCACGACGAACCTTTCTCTTTCTATCTCACGTAGACATTGAGAGAGTTCGTCGTAGACATTAGCCATTAGTCTGCACTCAATCTGTGCATCGACCTTTGACGTTTCTCCAGAATGGAACTGTTTACTCCAGTGCATCTGTATACACTCTGCGTATTCTATTCAACGTCCATCGTGTGATTTACTCCCTCTCTCTTTCTCTATCTTCCACCTTCTTCCATCTCTCCATTCACTCCATTTCTCTTTTCCCTCTGATTTCCTCTCCGATCCACAATGGATAGTATTCCATTTTTCTTCCTCTCGTTCTTGTTTTCTTTCTTTTTTAGCCACTATCAATTTCACAATAGAAGGGATGAGTAATCATTTTCTTCCTCCTCGAGGAAAAGAGGAAATGCAAAAAGGTCTGGGAGATGAGAGAAGAGAGAGAAGGGTGTGATAGATAGACAGAGGGAAGAGTGCGATTCAAATGAGAGAGATGTTCTCCCTTCTCCCTTCTCTTTTCTCTACATAATGACTCTTCCTCTCCTTCCTTCCTTCTCAAAACCTCCTTACCTATGCTTGAATTTTCTCCTGGTATCTCTCCCTAACACACCCATTATTCATCTCTGCATTCGTTCCTAACTCCTTCCCTCTACCTTTAAATAGAGATCTCCTTCTGTTTTCAAGTGACTGAAGAGAGAATCGAGAACATTTCTCTCTCGCCACGCTATCTTTTAGCTCCGAGTCACTTTGAAAGATTGTTTCCCTTCTCTAATCCACTCTTCTTCTCCAGCTGTTTCAGTCCCCTTTTCAGCATGGCCGATATCTCCATTGAATTCGATAATACTTACGGTGTTTTCGTGCCAGGATACGAAGTGAGATCATCCTCCCTCTATATCGATCAATTCCTGAGATTCCTCTTCCAGATCACGGGATCAATAGTATTCACAGTGGCTGAATCTCCATTGAAAGCACGAGCAGTTCTAATCTCAGTCCATGGACAGGGAAGAAACCATTGGACTGTTTCTGAGAGACATACAAAGTGAGATCTCTTGTCTTTCCTACTGCATCCAACCCATTCCCTTCTACCTTGGCAATGAAATGGGAGCGAGTCTCATTCCATTAGTCTCCTTCTCCGATCTTTCCCCCTTCTGCTCTTTTCCTTCAGCTTCTTTCAACCTGCAATTGTCTAATCAAACGTTCTTTCAGCAGCTTGGGCGTAAAAGGGTGAGTTTATCCTAGCTGCTTCTCTCTAGATGCTATCCACCACATTCATCATGAGCACTGCTTCTCTCCTCTGCATGCCCCCCTTCCTCTCTCCCTTCTCTTCTCTCTTCCACTCCTTCCTTTCAGTACTCAATCACAGACTACTCATCGAACGGTCACATACTCAGCCACTTGTCCCTATGCAGAGGGAGAAGCTGTAGTCTGGGCCCCTCCAGCTGGAGAGTCGTCAGGACACATCCCTGTCGGAACACACAAATTCCCTTTCAAGTAAGGCTTTATCTATTCTGTTAATAAAATCATTAGATTGGTAGTGCTAGCGTGAAGAATAAGTTTGAATGTTTTCATTAAGATTCCTGCTTCCTGGGAATTGTGCTCCTTCCTTCGAGGGAACTCATGGATACATTCGATATTTCTGCAAAGCGAAGATTGATCGACCATGGAAGTTTGACCACACAACCAAGCAGGTAAACACTATTTTTTGTTGTTGTTAAATCCATCGTAAACTAACATTGATTGGTGTTCGAAGTTCTTCCGGGTTCCTTTAGCCTGTGTATTACACAATCTTATGCTCTCGTGTTGAAGCGGCTGTTTCTCTTGGTCAGATTTAAGTTAGGCTGTCGAAATATCGTTATCTGATATTTCCTCTGAGAGTGTACATTCCAGGTATTCACAGTGGTTCCGACCTTCGATCTCAATCTCATTCCCACTGCAAGCAGTCCTGTTCAATCCACTCAGTCAAAAGACACTGGATTCCTATTCTTCAAGAGTGGAGATATCAAATTGACCGTCAGTTACTCTTCATTTCGATTTTTAAAATCGATTCAATTTTAACTCTATTCAGACTCGTCTTCACAAAGGAGGATTCGTTCCTGGAGAGAGTATCTCCCTTCAGACTCTGATCAAGAACAATTCATCCAAGAGTATCAACAAGGTACGACCCGTCTCCTTCATCATTAATATTACCATTTCAGATCGAAGTGAAACTGGTAGAGATCTCTCACTACACTGCATATCGGAATGGCCAGGTATGTCAGGTCTCACTTACACCATTTTACTCGAAAAATCGAATTCAGACAGTAACAGAAGGATGTCCAGTCAATCGATCATCTCAGCAGAGAGTCCATAAGAGAACTGTGACTGAACTACAAGAGGTAATTCATTCATTCCCAACACTTCTTCATGAAGTCATTCAGAGATTAGACATTGAGAAGGGATCCGATCTCGATTTTCCCCTTCTCATTCCGATTCCACCCATCGTTCCTACATTCAATCAATGTCCTATCATCACGGTTGAATACTACCTCAAGGTATGCATCCCTCTTCCAAACATCGAATTATTGGTATCTCATCTCAGGTGAAGGCAACAACGAGTGGAGCAATCGGGTCGAAAGTATCCACTCAAGTGCCAGTTCTCATTGGAACCATCCCCATCAGGTACTCTCTCTTCCTTCTCCTCCCTTCTCATCTCCTTCTCTCTCACAGATCTCCTTCATCATGGCAATCAACTCCATATCCTGAGATTCCTCAAGGAATGCCCACTCCCGATCCAGCCCCGCCCATTAATGGTGAGAATAAAAGTGATAGAGACTCAATGATCTCTTCCCTTCTCAGATGCTCCTCCCTCCTATGAAGAATGTGTATTCGGAGCAGGAACAATCAAGGATGAAGATGATAATAAAGTGAGATTCATTAGGAGACTTTCCAAACGAGTCTATGTGTTCTTGCAAGGATCTTGAAGGGTCTGGCCCCGATATTTCAAAGATCGTTGGCATTCCAGGGCTTCGCTCCTCGTTACGTCTTCTATCCTCATATCAATCCTTCTGCTCCTCCTCTTGATAAGTAGTCGTCCCTTCCCTCTGCTCATTTCCATGACTATGACCATTCCATTGATCTCACTCTTGCCTTTCTTTATCTTGTCATCGGATTCTGTTGAAATTTTCCACTTTTATTTGAGCATTTTTTGAAGAGCTTCATTACTCAGGAGAAGGCAATAAAGTGCAATGTAATCTTCTTCGAAACACAACTAATCATCGCTAAATCAATCCATATGAAGCCTTCAGCTCCTTCTCATTTATGGGAGTGTATTCACTCCTCCTTTCTCTTCTCAGAATGAATTGAGAGAGAAGAGAATATAGACCGTAGAGTGCAAGAGAAATTGTGATGAGACACACGAACCAGGCTAGAAGTGAATTAATAATTCTTTGGTGAACTGTCGATACTCACTGAGTGCAGTCGATATCGTATTCGTGTGTGACTCAGGGACGATCTTTTCAATATTCTCGAGCATCGTCAATGCTTCATTCAGAGTAATCTCTTGAGAATTTGATTGAGAAGGAAGAGGGAGATCACGAAGACCTGAATGGAATGTGAGATGGAATGGAGTTTGAGTTGTGATCACTAACCAACGAGATACTCTCTTCTTCTCTTCTCAGTCCATTCCGTCCATCTTTCGTATCCAATCTTCACTGCATATTCCGTCTTATCGTGATGAGTCGACTGATTGGCATAGTGAGATTTGAGCAGCTGAACATTCCAACAATTCATATGCATGTCGCTTTCCCTTAGTGCACTGCCGCTTAAAATGTGCACACCTGCGATAAGTTTTCTAGTTGAAAGACGTCGAATCCTTCAGGATACTTCTTCACCAAAGAGTGTCTACCGGCGACCCTAAAGAATTATTCAATGAACTTTTAATCTCTGAGAGGTTTCACTTCTTCTCAACGACATCAATCCAGAAATCGTTGGCTCTGCTCATGAATTTCGTTGATGGGCCAGGGAAACTTGCGGCTGAGATGGGATCAGTGGGAAAATCTGGAAGGATCGCAATGAATATGTCTCACGAAGGGCGAAAGCACCAATCTCGAAGTAGTTTCTCTCCTTCTCTTCATAGAGAGGCCATTCTCTCCCCTCTGGAGTCGGATCTCCATTATTCACGAAATCAGCATACACTTTAGAGAAGATCTGAGATGGAGATTGAATATCGATCGATGATCTTGACGAACCTCTTGAATCTCGTAGTCTTTCGCACTGAAATCAGCCCGATGGAGACCGAGAACGTAGATCTGAATGGAGTGACTCTTTCCCTGATCTTTCCCTTCTCTCAAACATATTCTTCCGAATGGGCGGGTCGATCTTCCTTATCCAATCCCCATTTATTGTCGAATGCAGCTGGACTGCCAGTGTATGTGTAGTGATAGTAGTACACCTGATTGACGGATTCCGGTTCTAATCAGATTGCGTACGTGAGAGAACCTTGTTTCCCTCTCTCGCAAGGGCGTTAGCACTCAAGATGATTGGCATGAATAGCCCCAGATCCTCGGTTATGTACAGAGCGTTTCTCTCTGCAAGAACGATGACGTCTTATCAACTGACGTTTCCATTGAGTGACAAGGACACGGAATGAAACCTTTGCTGTACTGATCAAAGCACGCTGTGTACACCTCTTCCATTCGCTCGTACCAGATACCGTATCCAACATGTCTACAGTACTCATCTATCAGAGTCGAATTGACTGATTTCCCATCGGGATTTAGCATGTATCTAAAGAGAAGAAGTATAGGAAGAGACGAAGAAGAGAGGGGAGAACCTCCCGATCCTAGATTCAGCATTGACCGTTCCGATGAGAGAAGGATAGAGAGGACGAGTGGGAGATAGATCCCAGTTGGAAGAGGGGAGAATCTGATGAGTCAGTCAATGAGAAGAGCCCCCTTCCCTCCTTCCTCACATCTCCATCAATGGCTGGTCCATAGAAGTCTTCAGTGCTGTTGTAGAGAGATCGTTGAGCATCGATGATCCTCTTGTAGGGAATGGAACGGAGACAATGAAGGGTAGATTCAGTCTGAGAGGAGAGATCAAGGGGGAAGGGAGGGTTGCTTTACCAATGCCGATCGAGTCTTCTCTGATTGAGAGAGGTAATCGTAGTGAGTTGGTACACATCCGACAGCTTTGGCTACTGCCCACGATGCTGCGTTGTTGACATCTGAAGGAGGAGGAGGAAGGGAGGAAGGGATGGAAGGAGACTGACTCTTATTGATCTCGGATGCAGAGAGAAGAGAAGAGGCAGATGCAATGACCAATTGAGAGAAGAGACCGACGGATCGAGGAGAGAGGGAAAGCTAGAGAGGAGATATCGATTGATTGATTGGAAGGGAATGGATACAGTATCGACAAGACAGGCTCCCGACGAGTGACCGAAGAGAGTCACGCGCGATTTATCCCCTCCAAAGTGATGAATCTCCCTTTGGATCCATTCAAGACCAGCCAGAATATCTGAAAAGATCTTCTCGTTTCATTCAAATAACCTCTCTCACCATGGAATCCAAGATTCTTCGGAGCAGAGCTCCCATCCGGACTGAGATTGATCCAGCCAAAAGATCCCAGACGGAATCCGATGAGTACGGTAATGACGTCACGAGTACTGTAATGAGTAATTGATAGGAAAGGAGAGGAGAAGAGACTGACCTGGAAGCGAAATTGTCAACGATAACTTCTTCAGGGAAGACGGCGGGAGATTCGAAGTTGAATTTCCCTCCGTGCACAACTGCCATCACTGAGCATCCACCCTGAATGAGTACGGTTGATAGAGAGATGAAGAGATTACGGTAGGAGTAACGGACCTTCTCAATACACTTCTCAGATGCATAAACGTAGACATTGAGACAATCCTCAGATACTGGTCCTCCTTCCTCCTTCTTATAGGTCAGCCTGAATGATTATAGATTCGATGGATCGATTATAATGATCTCACATTGGATCAGCTCCACATGCTGGTTTCACTTGACGTCCATCGTAGATTCGAGGTTTCCACGACTTCTTCAATTGAGGAGAACGGAATCGGAGACCTTGAAGGACTAATCACAAGGATGACTCTTCGTCTGACTCACCGTATTCGGGAGCTTCAGCATACGGTATTCCGAGAAAGGCAAAGGCATTTCGATTACGGGGCGTGTGAATGAGACGACCGAGAACAGGACCAGCACTGAATTGGGAAGATAAGAGAGACTAAGGGGAGGGACAGGAAGATACCTCACTGTGATCACTCTCTCTTTCTCCGTTGGTTTAACAGTAGAATTGAGATAGAACTGATCGCTATCATGGGAACTCCAGTACGATTCAATCGGGGGTTCAGCATCTGATACTCGAATTGTGGCTGATTCGATGAGATTGAAGAGAAGAAGAGGAGGAAGAAGGAGTAATAAGAGCATTGTAGAGAGAGGGAATCAGGTGCAGTATGAAGAAGGATCTTCACTTCAGCAGGAGGGAGAAGTGAGACGATAAGAGTGAATGGGTTGTATCCCTGTCCACTTGTCAGTCTGTAGGGCAACTCCGGTACATGTGCAAATACTTTTTTTCTGAAGTCCCTCGTGAGATAAAGAAATTGTTAGATAAAATTGAGATTCTGGTAAATTGAAAGAAGTGTCTATGCAGTAAACATTTGGATTACTGTTTTTTATCTGAAAATGTACAAAATTCTACTAATTGAAAATATTTCAATCAGAATCTACGTAGAACGCTCTCCGATTACTAACTTCCTTGCCTCGCAATCGATTGGGATCGATTTCGCTTTGACTCCCGTTTTGATCTACCCTTCCTCCATCAAAAATATCATTCTGAATCAAGCTTGAGAGCCGATTTTCATCCAATCTTGGTGGTGTGTGTGCTTCCACTTATAATTTTCGAATTGTTTATTACCATAATGAGTCAAAATAAAATATTTTTGCTTTTTTATGTGAGCCGCAAAATGAAAAGCCAGGATTTCGACGGGTAGCAATGGTTGACCTCTTTCACGGCTCAGGCCCGGTTCTCAATCCGTAATGGGAGCCGGAAGCTATCGCGCGCCGCTCGCTTTTCCTTGTTACGTGCGTTTGTTATTTTCCCATTTGTCCGTTGATGATTAAAGAAATCTTGACTAAGACTAGGTTAACTGGTTGTAGAGTGCTCTCTCAATGTCAATAGAGTCCTCTTATCGCGCAATTTGTACTTGTAATTGAATATTTAACCTGAACAAGTCACTGCGTTATTTCTCTCTCTCCGCTTTTAGGCGATTATTGTTTTTTTTTATTAATAGTTTCTATTTCAGTAATACAAATGCCACCTAAGCAAAAACAAGTGGCTTCTCGAGAAGGCGGCGGCACTAAACGACGACGTTTGTTTCGTTTAATCAAATTGTCTTTGCTGAATCGCCCATTCATTTTTCACTCACTCATTCTACTCGTTGCAGTCAAAATCGGCTCGTCGTCCTCGGAATCAGAAGTATCAGAGGGTGAGGAAGATCGAAGAATAGCCATGGAACTCGCCAAGCCTAGAAGTACACGCCAATCGGCAAGAACATGCATGGTGAGAAGCCCTCAACGATTTCCGTCTTCGTTCTTGTTGTACTATTTACATTTGAGAGGTTATATCTGCTATTTATCTTTATTTTCCCCTTTAAAACAAAGTTTCACCTCACACACTCCTCTAAATAATGTAAGGGGCGGGAGCTGATTGAGAATGCCTCTATTGTTGTAAAGAAGCTTTATACTTTATATATTTCTCTTTACACGTTATAATGTTCAAGTTAAATTGTATTCGACCGTGCGTAGGTACATGAAAAGTACAAAATGAATTTTGTTTTCAGTTGAGAAATCGAGATAGTTCTCTTCTGGAACAAGAAATGAAGAAGCAAGAAAAGCCGGTACTTGCTAACCATATATCAACTTTCCAATTTCATTATCTTCAGAAAAAGAAGATGATTGATTTTGACTACCAAGAGCTGCTGTCTGATCCTGCCTATGAAAAGCCCGAGTTGTACAGAGCTATGAAGCCTGAGGGTAAGCATCCATACCATCACTCTTATTCTCTGATCAATCTAGAAACCATTGGAATTGCAGATTTCAACATGGATTACTACAATCGCACTGGACTGAATGAAGTGCTCAAGTTCAATTGTCCGCCAGCGGAACTCGGAATGAAGTAATCGAAATCAAAAGAAAGATACAGGCTTAACAATCAAATTGCAGGATGGTAGATGATGATTTCTCAGTGAATGACGTGGAGAAACTCGTCGGAGGCAACAGAGTACGAGATTTAGAGCCTTTGTTTGCTATTTAGATGATTATGACATGTTTCAGATCATCACAGTCGTGGTAGTTGCTACACAAGACTCGGTGGATATGCCACTGAAAGACTTCATAGATTACTACAAAGGTCGCCAAACTCCTGGGTATGTTTCTCCTTTAGAGTAATAACCATAATTAATTGATTTAGTACTTCAAAAGACGAGAAGAAGACGCTGTATAATGTGCTCTCTCTCGAATTCTCCAACACAGCTCTCACCGATCTCGTTCGTTTACTTCTCTCATTCAATAATCGTGTTCATACAGTTTGCGCATATCCAACTCAGTATGATCTACTTCCTCTATCTCATTCCCTTTCTCTTGCAGGTTCAATCACCCAGTCTGGTCCGACAAATCGACTGGGCTTCATCGTGGCCAGACGAGAGGAAGTTGAGAGTGGTCACATTCGAGGAGGATGGCACTTTTCGAGTCCAGAATGAATACCCAAGAGTCGAGAAGTATGTCCATTTTGGTATTAATTTGTTTGTATTTGTAAAACGAATGAAAGTGGGGTCATAGGACGGTAATGGCTGTGATTGCAGTTACTGCCTCATGTCTCCGACCGAGTGCTACACTGACTTCCACATCGACTTCCATGGAACTTCCGTCTGGTACCATGTCAAGAGGGGAAAGAAGGTAGAGTGGATAGAGAGATAGAGGGAAGAGAGAGCTCTTGAGGTATTCTGGATCATTGAACCGACTGAGCAGAATCTGAAGATGTATGAAGAGTATCTGAAGAACACTGAGACTAGCGCATTCTTCGGAACCATTGTAGAGAAGTAAGGAGGAGGAGAGGGATGGAGAGGAGCGAACTCATTATTGCAGATGTGCCCGTGTTGAAGTTCTCCCAGGCAACACCCTCATCATCCCGTCTGGTGAGTGGAGAGAGGGAGGGGGGGGGGGAAGGGGGGGGAAGAGAGGGAGGGATGACCACTCATTGCAGGATGGATACACGCAGTATACACGCCCGTGGACAGTCTTGTCTTCGGAGGGAACTTCCTCCATTCGAGAGCTGCTCTCATGCAATTGAATGTACTGCAGGGAGAGAACAGAATCGGGGTGAGTGGAGGAGGAAGAGGATCACGAGTAATGGGGGATGTGTTCAGATCAATAAGAAGTACCGATATCCATACTCGGAAGAAGCAGTCTTCTTCTGTCTCAATAAAATCGTCAAGGTAACCTCCCTCTCCTCGATTCCATCCGATCAGAGACCAAATAGTAGGTGAAAAAGTACCCAGGCGACCCACATTTTTTTGGGAGAATATTGGAAACCGACCCACCCACAGTTAGTCCTCCCCGCCGAAGGCGTCACGGACTAACTGTGGGAACGAGGAGAAAGAGCCGGAACGAGAGCCGTCAATTACCGTGCATGTTCATCGCTATGGAAACTCTGGGTTCTTTTTTGTCAGTTTACAGTTCAGTTATTTCTCAACCAAACTGCACATTTTAAAAACAGAAAGAATGCCTGAAGGCTGGAGATTAATCAAAATCGACCCCGTTAAAAAATTAACCGACCCCAGGCACTTCTTGAGGGCAAGGAACGTGACGACGTCAGGCCTGTGTACCGCCTATGTTCTAATTTTGATAATCCCTTTTGTTTACCATCAGGGGTCGGTTAATTTTTTACCGGGGTCGATTTATTTACACTTTCAGGGTCGGACTATCACGCTGAGTTGATATTTAGGTTAGTGGAGGATTGCATTTCAAACGACTGTGAAAGTGACGCTCCTGGAATGATTTTTATAACCGACCCACATTTTTTGGAATTTTTTTTCAAAAAGTACCCCTAAAATCACTACCCGACCCACATGAAAAGAATTTTGGAACCCAGGTATTTGGTCTCTGCATCCGATCGATAGTCTGACATATTCCAAATTGTCCCTATCTTCAGGAGGTAACGGGCAGAGATTACATCAGACCCGCATCGAGGAATCAGCAGGATGCATGGAGAGAATATGTGGGAGATCTATTCAGAGAGAGGAATATGCATCACAGAGTGGTCAGTCGCCCCCCCCCCTCTCCTCTCTTCCCAGACTCCTTGATCCAATCAATCAATTACAGCCACTGAAAGTAGACTACCTGGATGAAAGCCCTCTGTGGAGGATTGATTGGGGTCAGTACATCCTTTTTGTTCCTCCAATGCTAACTACTTTTTGATTCAGATGAGACAAACGAGTACAACGAGTGTGTGATCAAGTTGGCCAAATGGGATGATGAGAAGAAAGAGGAAGAGAAGAAGGAAGAGGAGGTAGCAAGTGATGACAAGAAGGAAGAGGAGAAGGAGGAAGGAAATGGTAACCCAATGGGAACTGAACTGACCAGGATGAATGTCAATATGTGATTGCAGACGAGAAGAAAGAGGAGGGCGATGATATGCCCGTTCTCAGTCCGAAGAAGGAAGGGGAAGAGAAGGAGAAGGAGAAAAAAGTGAAGGAGGAAGAAGAGGTGAGTTGATTGGTAAGAATGAAACGGAGAGAATGGACCATTGCAGTCTGGATTCGGAGGTCACGATGATCTCTTCGTCGATGAATTCACCTTCTACCATCCTGTTACGGTGCGTCCCCCCCCCCCTCTCCCTCCTTGATACCCTCCCTTCTTCAGTTCAATATGGATGGAGGACGAGGAGCGACTGCCATTCACACTCTTCCTCTCAGTTCAGCCGAACCTCCTCTCAAGAAGATCGATCGAGGTGAGGAAGAGAGGGAGGGAAGGGAAGAGGGAGGGAGAGACGAGTGATTGCAGCTGCCTTGATCGAGGCGATCCACGTGAAGGAAGTGGAGCAATGGGAGGGAGTCATGTTCTCATTCCTCAAGAAGACGAAGGTCGATCTGCCCATTGGACTCACTCGACCCAATTCACTCATCCAGGCATTCTGTGTGAGTTGAGGGAGGGAGGGGGAGAGTCTGATGGTGGTCGATTGCAGACTCTGCTTCGAATCCGTCGTCTGCTGGCAGAGCAAGAGGGAGTTCAATTGGCCCCGTGTATTCTGCCCGATAAGGAGGGAAGCAAGAGATTGCATGAGGAACAGACGAGAGCTGCTGCTGAGAGGAAGAGGAAGCTTCTAGAAAAGAGAATGAAGATTGAAGAGGGAGATGGAGCGGAGGTACGCAACCATTCCATTTCACTGTGAGGGAAAGAGACTTCTCTCCCTCTCTTTGATCGTTGACCTCTGATTAGATTATACATTCGTATTATTTATTCTTATATGTATTATATGGAATGACTCGCATACTGTTGATTGATGATGTGATAAATGCATTGGCAGGATTCTGATTGGGAGGAGCAACCGAAGAAGAAAGTCTCGAGAAAGAGTGCAGAAGAAGTGGGAAAGATGGGTGAGTCGAAGGAAGGGAATGGGGGGAGTAGGGAGTGGTGGGGAACGGATGATCACAATTGAATAAATGCAGCGGTGGTCACTCGAAGTATGACAAGAAAGACTGAAATTGAGAAGAAAAGTGAACTTGAGAAGCCATAATTAGCTGGTTTTAAAGAAGAAACTAGCCCCCACTCGCTCAAATATACTCGAAACTATTCGAATTGTGTAAATAATGTTCCGAAGTTGTGATTGCATTGACCATTATAGCTATCACAAATGGAGAGTGGTTTAGCATTTTTAAAAGGTATGGAAGTCATACTTTGGAAGATTTTGATGTGGATTGAAAAACACGTGATTTTTGTTAGACAAAGTAGTGTAGAAAGCGGTTTCGGTGGTTTAGAGTGAAAAAAAATAATCTAATGAAGGTCTAATAGTTGGTAACGAATATCTTTTCATATACTTCCTCTACTTCCTCTCATCGTGGTACTCCTTCTCCCTCCATTTCTCCCTCTCCTTCTCCCACTCTCTGAGGATCTTCGTCCGCACTTAATTGCAATGAAGAAACTGCAGTAGGAGTGTGTGTGTGTGTATTATGAAGTTTTAATATTTTATGCACTTAATTATGTTGTGTACTGCACATTGTTAACCCCTATGTTGATGATTCTCACCTACGGGCTGGCTTATTTTGCGTGTAATCGTATTGTCGAATGCTTAATAATTAAATGCTTTCTTCTTTTAAACGCTATGCATGCAGCGTATTCACAGCAATTGATCAATACTTGGAAA
>LS492828.1:1282131-1335622 GCA_900490845.1 Pristionchus japonicus | reverse complement strand
TTTCCAAGTATTGATCAATTGCTGTGAATACGCTGCATGCATAGCGTTTAAAAGAAGAAAGCATTTAATTATTAAGCATTCGACAATACGATTACACGCAAAATAAGCCAGCCCGTAGGTGAGAATCATCAACATAGGGGTTAACAATGTGCAGTACACAACATAATTAAGTGCATAAAATATTAAAACTTCATAATACGCACCCATACACACTCCCACTACAGTTTCTTCATTGCAATTGAGTGCGGACGAAGACCCTCAGAGAGTGGGAGAAGGGAAGACGGATTGGGGGATAAGAAGTGATGATTGAATACCAATTGCAGTGTCATCTACACCGAAAGAAGCGAAGAGTCAGAAGGGAAAGATTCCTTGGTTAGTTATCCCATTCCTTGTTCATCACACTTGTTTTCATTATCAATTCCAACACTCTAATCAAGGATACAATTGAAGGAACGTTGGCCAATATCTGTGGTTCAAAGACGAAGCACAGGCTGAGATGCGGTGAGTGAATGGAAAAGAAGAATGAGAAGACTTCGAGCATTCGAATAATCTTGTTTTGGAAGGGGATCGGTGATGTATCCGTTGATAATCAGCCAACGCAACTCTGGGAATATGCATGACTCTGCAGTTGATAGATTCAATAGTATGATATGGACAATAAGAAAGATGGAGGGCGATTTCGAAGTCTCGAGATTTCATTGAATATCCACCGTAATTGCAGTGAGGAATACCGTAAGAAATACGGCGGGACGGGAGCGAGAGATATGATGAGGAAGGAAGTCTATAAGAATTTGCCCGATGCTGAGAAGAAATATTGGACTGCGAAAGGAAAAGCGAAGATTGAAGAAGATGAGAAGAAAGAGAAGGAACTCGCCATTCAGAAAGAACTCAATATTCTTTCCCCCGTATCAACTCCTCTTCCTCCTTCCAATGAATCCACTCCAATCACTCCTATCCCTGTCACTCCAATCACTCGACCAAAGAGAATTAAGAGTGCGAAAGTGACTCGATTCGATCCTTCGCCGTCCACTTGCAAGTCTGACCCACTCGATGATCCATCGATGGAAATGGAAGAAGAAAGTGTGACTCCTTCTATTCCCTCTACTCCTTCCACTGTTCCATCCACATCCACTCCTTCTGATCCTCCTCCCATCTCCACTCCTACAACTACTCCATCCATCCCTCTTCCCTCAAAGACGGAATCGACTCGTCGTGTAGCAGGAGAGAAGGATGTAGTGAAGAAAGGAAGAGAGAAGAAGATCGAACCGAGTAAGTTGAGAGAGAGGGAGAGGGGATCGAAGAGAGAGAGACAACGATCTCTTTGCAGATACATCTCCTGCTCTCGAAGCAGATGAGAAGAGAGAGAAGGAACTTGCAATTCAGAAAGAATTCACTATCCAGCCGATCGATCTCCCTCCCATTCAAGCTATTATTGAACGGTATTCAATTTTATTCTTAGCCTGGTACACAGTTGAGTTCGATTGAGTTGAAATGTGATGATGATGGTGGTTGTGACTGGCATCTTTGCATCCTCTCTTTTCCTCTCCTCATCTCTTCCCTCACCTCACTTCACGAATCTCCCCCCCCCCTCTCTTTTCTCTATTGAGCAGTGACTGGGATTGCAAATGATATTCATCCGACTTTCTCAAGAGTGACTAGGACGACTCATGGAGGCTGAATGAGAGATTGCGTGAATTCGGTGTGAATTGCAGGGAAGCTCGAGACCTGGAGAAGGTGTTGACTGGAATGAGGAATGAGCACAAGAAGTCTCAGCCACTCGCCACCTTCGCTCCCATTGAAACTCATCTGACTCAACACTGGAGAACGATGCATCCAGATCGGAAGAAGGCACTCTTGTGTGTAATTGCACTCCCTCACCATGCATGATTCTGTCGAGAGGAGATGGAGATGCGAAGATGAATCCATTGCAGGGCGAAGTTCAATCCAGATGTGAGGAAGGAATCTCCTCCTCAAGCAAACCCAATCAACACTCAGCAGAATGAATTGGTGAGGAGACAACAGTGGAATCAGCCGAATCAGGTGAGGAATTGGATAGGAGAGAGGAGTGAAGAGTGTTCATTGCAGATGCAAGCATCGAATCAAGTGAGAGTAGTATCTGCCAACTCACTCGATGTCTATCGGGCTATGAAGCAGAAATTTGGGTTTGTTTTGATCGTTGAACAATTATAATAGAGTTTCTTTCAGATCGGAAGGCCGACTGAAGGCAGAGAGATCAGAGTGCGTCCATCGCATTCATTCTCATTCAGCTCAACATTCTTCCCTTCGTAACATCTATTTCAGACCACTGAAGATCAACAATGAAATCTCTGCTTGCATCATTAAATCTCTCGAATCAAAGGACGGAAAATTCCCAAAATTGATCGATTTTCTCAACACAGTCGTTTTTGCTGAAGAACACAAGAACAGTAAGTTAGCGTTTAGTAGCTATTCGTGTATTCAATTGAAACGGTGCTAATTGAACAACTTTTTTAGGAATACTCGAAGATAAGCTGATTGGAATAAAGAACGATCTGAGTGCTCGTTATAATACAACAGTGGACGTTAATTTGATTAAGGATCATCTACGATTCTTGGTTGGTTGTTGTGGAGATTAACTGGTTTAGATGTCAATATCAAATATTTGTTTCATTATTTTTCTCCCAGATGTTATTTATGATGATTCGTTTTCAGAAGAATCGCGTTTACTCTTCTACTAAAACTCACTCTCAAGGATCTGAGACTCAGTGAGTAGACATTCTCATCTTGTTTTATTACTTCTTCGTCAACAAATAGGACAACCGTTTAGATTCCTTTGGTCGGTCAAGAAGGTTGCCCAAGCCTTGCTCTTCACTCAACCGCTACCCGACGGGTAAGACATAGGGGGTCAGATAGATGATCGAGAGATTACCGTATACTATTATAGGCCCCCTATGCTCAACGTGATCTCTGTGAAGCCAATCAATGCATCCCTCAATATTGCACAGACTCAGAAGGTACTGTAGTCTGCGAGGATAGATAAGTTGGGAGTACGGTGGATGAATGAATTGATTGCAGGCTCCACCTTCTATCGTGGTTGAGAAGGAGACGGATGGTATGATTGGAGTGAAACCACTGATGAGTCCTCCCAGTACGATTGTGGTTGTAGAGGAAAAGAAGGAAGAGGTGGAAGTGAAGGAGGAAGAGAAAGAAGAAGAGATCGAGAAGGGAGAGAATGAGAATGGAGAACAGAAGCAACTCGAGATGCAGTCGGATTTTCACGAGGCCTGTGCAGAACCGAAGCCACCTGAAGAAGAAGAAGAAGAGATGCGAGGAAGGGAGAGGGTAGAGTCGACCTCATCCGATAGAAGATCTTCTTCTCTCTTATCCCCTTCCATTCCCATTCCATCCAATACTCCATCCAGTCCAAAGAAGGCAGAGAGAATAGTGAGAATGCCCACGAAGAGAAGAATGTCTACTAAGAAAGTGAAGGACGAGATTGAGGAGACTGACGATATTGATGTGAGTAGAGAGATTAAAACATCTTGAATCTACTTTTGAATGCATGAATGGAAATGGAAAACCAATTCACAGTAACAGTGAACAATGAGTGCTTCTCTTCAGGTTGTTAATTCTCCCGTGAGTCGTGTGAAGGCGAATTCATTGAAAGAAAAGGAAGAGGAAGATACTGATGATGGATTTGGATCGAATGAGGATTGGGGAAGTGAAGGATGTGGTAGAAAGAGTATGAGGTAAAAGAGAGGAAGGGAAGGGTCGGAAGATAGATTGTCTCCTTGCAGAGAGGATCAGTGGAGTGCAATGAAGAATGCACAATTGAGTGTTGTAGTCAAGAGATACACTGATAATCCCGAAGATTGGACTCCATTTGATGCCTATCTCAGAAGGAAATACGAAAGGTATGAAATGGAGATGATGATAGTGTCATGTAGAAGGGACTTGTAGTCTTTCTGAATCGTACGAGGAGGCGCCTAGTAACGCATTGGCACTCAAGATCAAGAGACTTCATTGGGATCCCATGGTTCGAGAGGTACTGTAATCAAAAGATTGCGGTATTGATTGAGTAAATGCTTAGGGCGAGACAAGACAATGGGAGGAGTATGCGGTTAGATTCCGAGCTGAAGGAAAGAGAAGAGTCTACTGGAATAGCAAGGTATGATCAATATTTTGCTAATATATTTTATTTCACAGCATGTTATTTGCATGTTCTGCACCATATTAAATTATATCCTACTCAAAATAAAGAAGGAAAAACAGTATTATCATTGTTCTTTATTTTTCTGTTCCGCCTGTATCGAAAATTCCATGACGGATGGACTACAAACTACGATCGCCATTGTCTCGGGTTTTCTTTATGTTTCTTTATGTTGATTGTTTGTAGGTTTTCACGTTTAGTTTTATATAGGAAACATTCTAGGGATGTTCAGTGATGTAAAGATGTTGTGCACGAGCTTGTATCCATTCTAAAATGTTCTAAATCAGACGTTTTTGTTGGACTCTCTGTCTCTGCCAACACATATTTATGGTTTATCTACCCTTTGCTCATATTGAATAGCTATTTTCCTCTATAAATAGCTTGGTTAGTCTTATTCGCCTGTTCGGTTGGCGCTCCTTGATCGTTGGTTGTGTCGTGTCCGTATAAGAACGAGTTCTATCGTAGTAAGCGATGGTGGCGACTCGTCGATCGGCTGCTGCTGCTGCAGAGAAGGGAGAAACGAGTGGAGGGAGTGCATCCGAGGTGTCGTATCCACCCTCACAATCATTATTTCATTAACTTGTACTTTAATTTAGAAACAATGAACCCATTGTGAGAATGTGCATGTTCAAAGAATAGCAGTGACAACATCATCAATGATATTATCCTAATAATCAAATTGTATTCCAGACGGTGGTTGAACAAGACGATCGAATCGTGGTGGATAAAGGACTCAACGTGCTTCCACTTGGAGGAGAAGTGAAAAGCGATCAAGGTGGATTGCCATAGAGATTTGTGTTTTTTTTTCTATGAGGGTAGTCGCACTGGATATAACAATGGGGTTATATTTCAGCTCAAGCTGGATTCGAGAGTGAGGGTGAGCTAGTGATCAAGAATGAAGACGAATATCTGGATGATGACGAGGAGATTGTAAATCCCCAGGAAGATAAAGACGAAGAGATGATCGATGTTGAAGGAGTGAGTGATCCCTCCCTCTCTCACCTAGAGAAGAATGGATGAATTTTAGATGGAAGACGAGACTCCAATGGGTGGAATGGGAGTGACTGAGCCAGGAGAGACGATGACAGATGAAGGAGTGGCCGATGAAGTGGCGTCACCTGCGAAGAAGAAGGTGAGGGAGAAGAAAGTGGAATAATGGAATGGATTGGTTGAAGGGAAAGGGCGGTCGGCCGAAGAAGGAACCAGTGAGTGAGAAGAAGAAGAAGGAGAAAAGAGGAGAGAATGAGGACTTCATGCACACTGGATCGAGTGAGTCAATGAGATAGGGGGGAGGGGAGACATCAATTGATTGACTCATTCCAGCTCCTCGTGGTAAGGGAAAAAAGGCCAAACCCGATCCCAATAAGCCCCTCATTATTGGTCAGTTCATGTTTTTATTTTCCTTTTAATTTGTTCATTAAAACTGATCCTATCTTGATAAGGGCATCAATTGACCGTCATGGAATCAGTTAATCATTGGATCTTCTCCAGACGGAGTGCCAGTGAATCCTCTGGCTGAGCCAGCAGTGGCGAATGCGTATGGATACGATCCAGCCAAGGATATCGTCCCTCTCGGTCAGGGACAATTGAAGAGTGCCTACAGGAGGAGCAAGGCGGTACGTTCACAGAGGATCATACTATTAATGATTTGGATTTACAATTAACTAATTTCAGCAACTGGATACTCCTCAAATGGATGCGAAGAGGTACAAATTGGAAGTGAAACACGATCATCTATTGGATGATGATGACCATGATGATACCCATCGGTGAGTGAATGAGAGAAGGGAAGAAGGGAAGAGATAGATTGCAGTGATGAGACTGAAGGAGTGGAAGGAGGATTCCCCCTTCCAACGACGCCCCATAGAGGAGAGATGATGGAGGAGATCAATGTACAGATTGGAAGAGGTGAGAGGAGAGGAGAGAGGATGAAGGAGGGAATGGATGCATTCAGATGGACCTTCCTCTCATAGTGTGACTACTCCCTCTCCTGGTCCGAGTGAACATCCCTCTCCCTTCCATCAGAGATCCTCTTCCTTCAATCGACGACCTGTCCAATCGGCACAACAGAGTGAGTGAGCAAGAGTTAGAGAGGAAGGGAGTGGAATGATGATCTTGGTCTTTCAGCTCCTCCTCTGATTCCTCATGCTCCATCTCCACTCGCATCTCGGAGAATCTCAGGAGCAGCCACTGATGGATGGGGAGGATCGAGTGGAGGAAGAAGAAGAAGTGATGGAGAGAGAAGAGATAGACCATCTGGTTAGTAGAAAGGGAGAAGGGGAAGGGAAGGAACTCTCTCTCAGGTGGTCGATCTCCTCTTCGTAAGCCGTCATCATCTCACTATTCTCCGGCTGATCTAGCCCCTCCCCCTCCTCCTCCTTCTAATCCTTCTGCTACTCCTCTCACTCCTCACACTCCCACTACTCCTTCTACTCCTGCTCCATCCAATGCAGCTTCTGTCTCTTCATCCAAACAGTCTCGTCTCTCACAGGTCAGTCATTCCATCGATGGGGAGATGGGAGTGATCTCTCTCTCACAGGCGGAACAGTTCACGATGGCAGCTCCGAAAGTGATCGAGGCTCCCAAATTGGCCACGCCCATTCTACCTACTCCCCAGAGGTGAGAGATTGAGAAGGGAAGAGGGGAATCAAGTGTGTTATTGCAGCAGCACTTCTGAAGTGTCTGTGGTGCCTCAATCTAATTCGGTGCGTGGTGAAGATCCGCTTCCCGTCGATGTATGGTGCGCCCAGATGGAGAGAGTGAGTTGACTCCCCCTCCCCCCCCCCCCCTCCCCTCTTCCCTTCTTCACCCATCCACTCCCTTTCAGTTCACAGCGGAGCTCGAACGAGCCAATTCAATCATGGGCAGCACTTCCACCAATGGAAATTGATAGAGATCAATTTCCGATCGATCAATAGATACGCGATACAGTACCCCCTGTCCTCTCTTGCATTTTGCTCTATTGTCCTTCTCCATTCTGGTGCATCTACGGGTTTTCCCATTGTAGACGCAATTAGTCATTCTTTGCCGTATGTCCCCTACTCGAATACATCGCAACAGTTGTTTGTATATTCAGTCTCTCTCGATCCCTGCATCGATCTGTATCTCTGCCTGCCTTCTCTTTCCATTCATAATGCAATTGTTCCAGTAGATCTCAGCGGTCTCCAGCTTGTTTGTTCATGTTGCTATATTATTTTATGCGTTTCTTTGATAGTTTCACTAATTCTTGTAATATTTCCCTCCCCTCTCACTAAGCTGACCGTTCACTCTCAAGATCCAAATGATCTCGCAATTGATCTATGATCTATTTTCCTTCTTATGCCTTTGCACCATGCCACCTCATCAACCCATTTCTCATATTTGAACTCATCCCATATTTAGGCACTTGTTTGTATGTGACCTATTAGACCCTATCAAAAAGTACCTCGAGATGTGTGTTTGTATCAATTGGCTCTTTTATATTCTAGTTGCGATAGATGTGCTGATTAATAAAATTGTACAATAATTGTGCATACGAACTGGATAATACAATGGTAGATTGACCATCATCATATTTCTACACACCTATTCTTTGCATCATCATTCGGTTCCTTGTCAGTGCATGCCTGAGCACCAATTTCCTCTTGGGAACGAGGAGGAACTGAAGAGACTCCAATTGACACTGCAGAGATCAAAGGTACGCTCCATGCACTGTCGTCATATCGGAATAGTGATGGAATAGCTTTATCTCATGAGGGAAGGGAGGGGGATCAATGATGGGGATATGCTCTCTTCTCTCTCTTCTCGTGATCTCTTCTGAATCTTCCACGAGGCCATCCGTCCACTGCTTCTCTCGACTTCACCTCACGAATCGATCTGAAAGTGATTAAGTTAGCAGGGAACAGTAGGGAGGGGGGAGGGGCTCACCTTTTGACGTCGGGTCGACGGGTCATAGCGGCATGGACGAATGAGATGACGATGAGAAGAAGGGAGAGGAAGAAGAGGATACGCATCGTTGAAGGGAGTAACGATGGTGTGGTTGGTAGCGGAGAGAGAGGGGCGTGATCAAGCTAGATATGCAAATTGATCCATCTGAATAAGTAGAGTAGGCTGAATGGAGAGATTAGTCAAAGACGGAAGTGATGTCTGTGATAAGTCTCATCCCTTGTCGATTGCAGGTTCCCTTCGTGTACACTCGCTTCTCGTCCGATAGTCAAGTCTTCTTCAGAGAACCGACTGAGAAGGTGTACAAGCAGTGCAAGAGTCAGTCCCCCCCCCTCCTTCCTCTCTCTGGTTGGACTAGTGATAGATGCGCGTTGCAGAGCAACTGGAGCAGCAGAAGAAGTGAGGAGACCTCTCCCTCTCTCTCGCAATGCCCACAGCAGCAGTGATCGTGGTGGGAGATATCGGGAGAAGTCCGAGAACTGCCAATCACGCCCTCTCTCTCGCTGAGGAGAAGGGATACGAGGTGAGAGAGGAGAGGGATAGGGAGGAGAAGGGTCGGACTCCTTTCAGGTCTGTCTCATTGGATACGCCGAATCTGCACTCAATGAGAGGATTGCCAATCATGAGAGGATCAGGTGAGGGATGGAAGGAGGGAGTGGTTCAATGGATGCATTGCAGAGTGGTTCCTCTCATGGCTCCTCCTCCTCTTCCTAAATTCGTGCCCGAATTGTTGTGTCTCCTGTACAGATTCGGATGGACTTTCCTTACTCTGCTGATTACTCTTCTATTCAGAGTTGGATGGAGGTGAGGAGGAGGATGATATTTAACTGTCGGTGAAAATATAATATTATTGTTGATCTTTCAATCGCAGTCTCAACATCGTCCTCGTCCAGAATCCTCCCGCACTCCCTGCATTGATTGTCGCATGGATGGTCAGTTTGCTCAATTTTTTTTGTTTTGATTGATTAATATTATTTTGAGGAAAAACTTGTCCATTTGAGGTTTCGTTCCTTCGGGATGCTCGATTCGTGATCGATTGGCACAATTACACGTGGTCGATGTTAGGAGAGAGATGGAGAATGGGAGAGGACGAATTGGGATTGGAGATGAGAGAGGTGAGGAGGAGAGGGGATGGAATGGATTGGAAGGAATGATTGAAGGACTCAGATGAAGTGAAGAAGGAGAAGCAGAGGAGGAGAGTGAAGGGAGGAAAGGCCAAGTATGTTTTGATGCTATTTACGAGAATATGTTGCTTTCTATTAGTGAATGAAATTTCATTTATGCGTGCGTTGATGAAATTGGAATATAGAATCATCTCACAATCAGTTCCTCATTGCAGTTACATCCGCCTCACTCACTACCTCGAGGGATCTCTCGGTCGTGCAGCCGATGCTTCCCTTTGTGTATCTGATGCTATGGCTGCAGATATGAAGAGGAGATGGGGAGTGGAAGCTGACGTATTCTATGATCGACCACCCGGGTGGAAGTTTGGGTGAGTAGATTTATGGTAGGTACGCTCAATCTCATACTCCTTTACAGCACAGTTACACTCTCGGCCAAGCATTCGTTATTTCACTCACTGGGAGAAAAGGCGAAGAAGGAAGGAGATGAAGAGATTGCCGAGATTCTGATGAGAGAGAGGAAAGATGGTAAGATTAATTAACAAATATATATAATTGTGCATTTCTATCATCCTATTTGAAGACACATTCTTCACTCGAAAGATTTCATCGGGAGAAGTTTCATTGAGGGAGGATCGACCATTGATTGTTGTAAGTAGAGGGAACGAAGGTATGGAATGGGGAGATCAATCGATAATTGCAGATCTCCTCGACCAGTTGGACTCCCGATGAGGATTTCTCTATTCTACTCGATGCAGTAGTCAAATATGATGAGAGGGCGAAGATGGAGGAGAGGTTGGAACGAGAGATAGAAGGCCTTGGAAGTCTTGAGCCTCGTCCTTGTAGCAACCTGCCCCATCTATTCCTCATTATCACTGGAAAGGGTCCAGAGAAGGCGTACTATATGGATAAGATTGGCAAGGTGCGAGAAGAGTTGTGGGTTGAGTACTCATTGGTTCATTCAGTTGGATCTCTCCCACATCTCGTTCTACTCTCCATGGTTGGAAGCAGCAGACTATCCGACGGCTGTGGCTGCCGCTGATCTGGGAGTGTGTCTGCACATTTCCACCAGTGGTCAGTCTACCCCCTCCCCCCCCCCCCTTGATCTCCCTCTCTCCCTCTGCAGGAGTGGATCTGCCGATGAAGGTGGTCGATATGTTCGGATGCGGAGTGCCCGTCCTGGCCAAGAGATTCCCTGCCATCGGGGAGTTAGTGAGAGAGAAGGAGTGAGTGAACGCATTGAATGAATCGATTGACTTCTTCCTATTCAGGAATGGCCATCTCTTCGATACTCCCGATGATCTGGCCGATCTACTCGTCAAGATGGCCAGAGGGCATCCCGATGGAAATAAGGTACTGCAGGGTTACGGTAGAGAGATATTTATCGATTGATTACAGGAACTGCTCAAATTGCAAGCACACGTGAGGTCTCCGAAGGGTCGATTGAGATCGTGGGAAGAGACATGGGGAGATGCAACGAGAGAGGCATTCAGAGATGAGAAGGAAGAAATATTCAGAAGAGTTGTAGCAGATTAGAGTAGAGTGATGATTGTTGAGTTGTATCGTGATTTCAATTGAAGTAATCTGTGATTCTATGTTGTTCAACGGATTTTAACTTATTACTCCGGGATTATTTATTGTTTACCATGGCTGGTTGTTAGTAGCTTTAATGTTGTTTAGTTCCAATTGAATAAACATGTACTTTATTTCTCACAGTCCCTCATTGAATTGAATGAATGGTCAATGTCCACACTCTTATCTCTCTCACTCACATTCACTTTCTTCCACTGTCCATCGCAAGCATCGGTGGTTCAGTGGTAGAATGCTCGCCTGCCACGCGGGCGGCCCGGGTTCGATTCCCGGCCGATGCAATCCTTTTGCCTTTATTTGATAGATTGATAACAGGATGGCCGATGATGCCAATGATCTACCGGATGCAATCCTTGATGAGACGGAAGAGAATAGAGAAGCAGCTGCGAGATTAGAAGAAGAGATGCAAGCTGAGGAAGAAGAGGAAGAAAGGAGCGAGGAAGGAGTCGTGGGAGAGGAAAGAGAAGGTGAGTTATTCACTCGAAGGATCTCATTCTCATTCCGTTCGTAGATGCTGCAGAGGAACGAGCTGTGAGTGAGGAATCCAATGTTTCTGGAATGGAATCGGAAGAGAATGAAATGGAAGAAGATAATTGTGAGTTATACATTCTCATTATTTGATCATGAATATTTGATTTCAGTGCTCGATAACACGAATAGTTTGAGAGAGGAAGAAGAAGAAGTCGATTTGAATGATGGAAACGAAGGAGATGATGAAGATAGTGAGAAATCGTTGAGTGGAATTGAGAGAGAAGAAATGATTGGAGGGGAGAAGAATGATGATGAGACGGAAGAGAATGGTGAGCTCGATTAATGAAATTGAGAAGTTACATTATATTCATCAGATGGAAGTACTCCTGCTCCTATCCCTAAATCTCCTAGAATAGAAAGGGAAGACCGTGTTGAGAAGAAAGGTGAGAAAGTTGTGGTTGAATTTACGCATTGATCAATCCGTTTCAGTCACTTTCGCAGAGGAAGAAGATGAGGAGGAGGAGGAACAGAGGGAATCGGAAGAGAGAGAAGATATAGAGAAAGATGAAGATGATGAGGAAGATAAAGAGGAAGAAGAGGAGAGACAAGAAGAAGTTCAAATGCATTTGGAGGATTCTGATATGGTAGATGAAGAGGAAGACGAGGAGGGAGAGATCGGAGGAGAGGAAGTGAGAAGAGAAGAAGAACAGGAAGACGATGCAAATGAAGAGAGAGCAAGAGATCAATCAGAATCTCACTCACCACCTCATGATGCCGTTTCTTCTGATGCTGGGAAGATACCCGATGAATCTGTGGAGGATATGGGAGAAGAAGAAGAGCCCAACGAGTCATCGAGTGCCCATGTTGATGAAGATATTGTAGGAGATCCAGTAGAGGAAGAGGAGGAAGAAGAAGAAGGAATTATCGATGATACAGTAGAGGATTCGAAGGAAGATTCAGTGGATGAACCGGCTGAAGGTGTGATGGAGGATGAAGTGGAAGAAGATTCTTTGGAGGAGAATGAAGTGAGAATCCCACTCGAACAACCGAATGAGGAGGAAGAAGAGCATGAGGAGCCAGCAGAAGAAGAAAGGGAGGAAGAAGAAGAGGAGGAAGGAGAAGAAGAAGTCGGAGAGGGAATGGAAGGAGGAGAAGGAGGAGAGGAGGAAGGTGAAGAGGTGGAAGAGATGGAAGCAGATGACTCAACGAGTAGTGAAAATGAAGAAGAAACTGCAGAGGAGAAGGCGCCCATTCTACAGAGGATGTTAGAGGAGGAGACGGGAGAGACTTCGCAAGGAGAAGTGAATGAAGAAGAGAAGGAGATGAAGGATGAGGATGAAGTGAGTGAATGAGTAGAAGGAAGAGTTAGAGAGGGATCAATACTAACCGGAATGATATTGCAGGAGGAGATTCAATTCCTGGAGATGAAGGCTCCTGCAGCGACTCTTCCCCTTCCTCTTGCTGGAGTAGAGGGAGGGACGATGCAGCAAGGACAGAAGATGCTCCCACCACGAGGAGGAGGAGTGAATGTGAGTAGGGATGAGGAGGAGACAGGGGGATAGTGGATGCCGAGTATATTAGTCATTGTTACGAGACAGATGGAAGGCAACTCCTCCGTGTTCCCATAGTAACTATCTCCCCCTTCTCCTTACTATCTCTCTCTTTCTCAGCTGCAACGAACGCCCAGTGGAAGTCAACTACGACAACAAGAGGGATATCTACTGCAGCAGGGAGGATTCCAGCAGATTGGAGTACCCGGTAAGGAGGGAAGAGATTAGAGAGAGGCTGTCAGCGCGTCTATAATTAGGAGAGTGAAGAGTAGTACCCTCTGGGAGAAGAGTTGCCCCTAGTTCCCTCCAACGTAGAGTGCGCGCACTATTTATACTATCTGAGTGACTCTGACAGCTCATTGTTTATGATTGGAAGGAAGAGTGTTCAATTGAGTGATGGCTGATTCGACGATGGTGAGACGGATGAAGATATCTGGAGGAATCGGAAGTGGAGGTATACACTTTATCTCTCTTTCATTATACATTCCTTCGGGTTCTATTCCATCTTTCGATTACAGGAACAGTGACAATCAGTCACTCTCCCATCATAGCGACTGCTTCGTCCTCTTCTTCCTCTGCCTCCCCATCTCGATCTCACCTTCATCACTCTTCTCCCTCGCTCCCTTCTTTATCCCTCCATCAGAGACAGATGCAACAGACTCAAATGGCGATGCCGCAAGGGAGAAGAAGGAGAGGAATGGAGGAGAGGGAGAGGAAAAGGGTGAAGGTGGAGGAGGAAGAATTCTGTGTAAGTCGCTCTCTTTCTCACTTATGTACATTGCTTGCAATGCATTCCGTTCAGCACGGTAGCCACAAGAAGTTGGCCCCTTCCGTATTCTACGAAACGGCGCCTGAGGCGTGGAGGTCGATGAATGGACAATGGACGATGAGAATGGATAAGATGGAGATGCCCACTGAAGTGCCATCGAGGGAACGTGAGTGGAGGGAGAGTGGGGAATGGAGAGGGAGAGGGATGCATTGCAGGACAGGTCGTCATTGATCTACGTCGATACGAGGGATCGGAAGATTGGAGGGATGTTGTGGAGTCTGAGAGAATAATCTCATGGAGATCAGAGGGATTGGAGTATGATATGGTTGAGGCAGGATTGATAGCAAGGAATAGGAAGAAGATGGATGCGGCTATCTCTTCACCTCCTCCTCCTCCCGCCCAATATGTTGAAGGATATAAGAGACAGAGGATGAAGTCACCTCGACCTATGGTGCAACCACAGCCACAGATGAAGACTACTCCTCCCTCTATTCCTCCTTCTGGTGGAATGATGAGACAGAAGAGTGGAGGAGGACAAGCGAGTACTCAGGTAGGGAAGGGGAGAGATGGGAGGAGTAATCTCTCTCCCTCGATGCAGGTCCGTCTGGCTCCTCTTCCTTCCCATTCAAGAGAAGTGGATAGGGAGACTCACAAGGCGCAAGTTCTCCAGAAGATTGAGAGTGCGAGGAGAGGCTATGCTGCTGCGAGGTGAGAGGAGAAGAGATGGGAGAGGGGAAGGGGAAGAGTGTTGGTTCGACCACGAGGTTGATCAGTGCATGCTCATCTTCTATGTGAATCAATTATTGAATGAAAATACATAGAGAGTAACGGTTGCCAGAGAAAGATGGGATAGTATGGATAAAATTGCAGGGAAGCGTCTATAATGAGGATGGGAGCGACGTATCAGATTCCGCAGGCTGATGGAACTATCAAGGAATTCGTGCTTGCCCATGTTCCACTCGATCAGGCACAGAGACCAGGATTCATGTGAGTGAAAAGAGAGAATCCATTGGGACTGCGAGTGGATAGAAATGAGCCAGTAATTGCAGTCAAGTACTCCCCGAGTCAACTCCTTCCTCATCTTCCGCCCTTCCTCCCTCTCAACCTCCTGTCAAACTGTTAATCAATCCGGTAATAACTTTATCAGTTAGGATATGTTGTATTCAATCCAATTCCGTTCAGCGACCGCCTGCAGTAGCCCCTCCTAAACCAGCAGTGACCATCAATCTTCCACCACCTGCAGGAGTAGATGATCTATCGGTGAGTGGAATGAACTGGAAGAGCTTGCGGTAGATTGAGACTGAATGCATTCCTTTTGCAGACTCGATACGCTCGATACTTGGCACAGTTGGCCAAAAATGGACAACAATGATTAATGTCGATAGCTTCATTATTTATGCCCAGAATTTTACACAATTATACATTGAAATTATAATCTCAAGCTAGGAGCTCTTTCATTTTGTATTATAGTAGTGTACAGCTAATCTATATAGTTTTGCTAAATAATGTACCTTTCACTGTCATTCTTTCATTGGGATATTCTCGGTTTGTAAAAGTATCGTCTCAAGGCTGAAATGATAAACAAATAAAGTTCAGAGTCTTTGTTTATGTAATCGACAGTTTACTCTAATGGGGCCATTGACAGTACGATCTTCCATTGAATCTGTGCATTGATTCTATCCATTGTTCACTTTCCACTCAATCCTCGAATGTGATGGCTGTTTTGAATGTGAGCGAGATTCGCTAGTGGAAGCACAGTGAGAAGTAACTTCATTCCACTCATCTCTATGGACGAAATGCGGTGTCTAGTTCTGATCCTCCTTCTGGTTTCGTTTGTCCGATCCGGTCGATTGAGCAAAGAGGAGAATCTGGCAATCCAGGTTTGATCTTTGATCTCTCCCCCTTCCATCCTCCTCTCTAGACGGAATGCTCTCGTCGTCTCTTCCGTCGTATCCTCAACGCAGATCCAGTGGCTGCTCATGACGTCATCGGACAGAGTGCAGTAGCCATTGTCGTTGAAGGACCCAGTGAGTACTGTAGATGAGAGGAGTACGGTAGGAGATCGATAGTCAGTCTCCGATTGCAGACAAGGGAGTGTGCAGTGGTACTCTGATCTCTCCTCGACACGTCCTCACTGCCAGTCACTGCTTCACTCAACATGAATGGTAGTCCACCCATCCTTCTCCATCTCATCTCTTATCTATCCAGTACCTCGACCAAGCCTAAGACCGTAGTCCACGTGGGTGCTCAATGCATCGATAAGCCCTCCTGTAGTGGTACGGCAATCGGAGTGCGGAAGGTGAGTAGATCAAAGATGAAAAACCCGACTAGATTCGTATCTACAGTACACCACCTTCCCTGGATACTTCCCTTCCGAATGCAAGGGTGAAACGAAAGTTGGACTAGATATTACGGTAGTTGAATTGGAGCAGGATGTTCGAAACGGGTACGGTAGCAACTGTTTACGGTACTGCAGATCAGAATTCTTCCAGATTGACTACGATAGCTTGTCTCCCGAAATCTGCAGAAATACCGAGAGAGATGACTGGATATGGATTCGGAGATAACAATTGTGAGTTCATTTAAAATGAATCACATTCTCACGTATCTTCTCTCAGCCAATTTGGGAAATCTCGGAATGCTCAAATGGAAACCAATCAACTGTACGAATGAGGAAGATAAAGCAGTATTCTGTGCCCAACCATACAAGTTCGAGCAGAATGGATGTTTTGTGAGTGATAGGAAGGTAGATACCAGAATGATCTTTGATCTCAGGGTGATTCTGGCCATGGAGCACTTCAGATTGGAGCAGGATCGAGACCAATTATTCATGGGGTGAGGAAAAGATGATTGAATATAAATTATCCATCTTCAGGTCTTCTCAAATGGAGCTTCGTGTGACCAAATTGTGAACATGATTATATTGAAGGAGAAAGGAAAAAAGATCAGTCAGTCAAAATTATCTTCCAAGAGTCATCAAGTAATCATCAAATTCAGAGCCCCGCGAAAGTGCGGAACGGTTTGTAGCTACTCATGACAAATCAGAGTTCATTTGTCAACACTCAGGATTGTGTCCATGATCTTGTTCAATCGGCATTCACAACGGATAAATGCATTGTTTTGATTGAGAAGTCAATATAAATAATCATTTATTCACCGAAAAAAAATCGGCTTCGGCCTATGAAACAACCAGGGAAAGAGGATGACATTGAAACAATTGACAGGGAGTTCCCAGGGATGAGAAGGATTTGGCAAAGAAACAGACTCGATAGAACGGAAACAAAAGAGATCAAAAGGAAAACATCTCCCGAAAAAAGAGTATGATTAAAGCTGTGATAGGAAAGATCAATGGGAAAGAGAAGGGTGTAATCTAGATAGAATTGATTAGTCAGATCTATACATAAAGAAAGAGGATAAGCTCAAAAGGTGCCACGAATGTTACAAATCACAGAGGTTCCACCTTGTAAATAATAAATACTAGAAATGACAGAAGTAGTAGAATGTTACAGTTTTACTGATAGGGAGAGAGGATCACCTCATTCTATAGAGGAAGTACACTATAGGGATGAGACAGGGAATGGCCACTAGAAGAGGCCAGAGACTCTCCAACGGATCCTGAAGGGAAAATCGATAAACGATATTATCGTGATCAATCACACCTGATTGGCATACGGGTCCATCACTCTTGGCCCGCTACCATACTTATTGGAAGAGCTGTGATCTTCCACTTCTTCCTCTTCCACAGGAGCACTTTTCTCCTGAATTAAAAATTCTTATCTTCGGTTAATATAACCCATAACTTTAAAATATATCATGATTTAATAAAGGTAGATGAATAACTGACAGCATGGTTAATCTTCTGATGGGAAGGCTGGAGTCGAGGAGGACGAGGAACGGAAGAAGGAGGACCACGGAAGAGTGCGAATGCATTGCACTTCGGGTTATCAGCAGGCCCCTAAATGGCTCAGGTAAAACCAGACTACTTAAAAAAAACGCATACCTTGGTAAAAGAAATCTCGAGTGTTCCATCAAAGTCCAATATGACATTGCCGAAGACTAGATTACCGTCATAGATGTTGAAGGATTCCAAACTGGAAAAATACCCTTATCTTTGTTTTGACATTTCAAAACTTACGTATCATACGGTTTTCCTCTTCCTTTCGCCTTCTCCCATACATCAAGATTGGATATGAGTGGTTGGCCATTGAGAAGAACGTTGAATACCTGTATATCAGTAACCTCTTCCTCACTTTCTACTCCGCCTACTAACCTTTGCTCCTGCTCTCTCGAAGAACACTTCAGAGAATCGGAAATCGAGCGAGTACTCTGCATTCTCAATAGGAAGAGTGGTTGTATACGAGAAGGAAGACTCCTTCGACCATCGTTCCGTCTACAATTGTTATTATTGGTTAATATAACGGCATAATTGACTGTGATTAAAGTACCTGGTACAATAGATGATCCTCCGCGTATGCAGTCTGGAATGCATATCTAGTTCCCCATGCAGATGCCTCTCCCTCAGTGCTTTGATCCTTGCTGAATCGGATTCCCAGTGAATCCACGTGGTCTTCGCCTCCTAAGAGAAAGACTTTAACAGAGAAAACCTTGCTGATACTGACCACAGTTGACAGAGAAAATAAGCGGAGGAAGACCACTTTGAACGAGGTTGATCCAATGGATCAGCAGAAACAGTAACCACATCATTGGTGACGTGGACAGTGAAATGGTGCCTCTGAAAAGTGAAAGAAACCATGGAAACGAGAAAGTACGCGAGGCAACAAGGGTACACAATGATGCAAGCTGTTGACACGATGTAGAACGAAATGGACTGTGTTCCGTCATCCTCAAGAACAAAAATTAGCATTACGCGTAATGACGGACCATGTAAATACATGAAAAAAGCGACGACAAGCCGAGCTCGACAAACTCCAAATCCGTGCAAGAAAGTCGCCTCGGCTTGGTGTGTTTACGAATTTACGGTTTTACGGCCATTGTATTTATTTATTTTTGTTTATATTAATTGACTTATTTCGCTATTGTGAGACCCTCCTTTGTTGCCATTCAGCTTCCTCACCACTTCCACTTGACGTAGAGTTGGCCCTTCCAGTTGGATTAGATTAGGAAGCTCTCTCCAAACATTCATCGATTCGCAGTTGTTTTCGGATGTGTCCGTATGTTATGGCATCTTGAGGCATTATCTTCTTCTCGATCGCCTCAACTACAGCCTAGCTTGGTGTTGAATTGCGTTGTCTATTTCTCCGCTGTAGATCGACACTGCCTTCTCTTCTCTACTGTTCTCTCCTGTCACACTCTTTTCATGTGAACGGTCGCTCAGTCGGCCTCTCTAATGCCTTGAACGGCTCGATAGATTGGGATCTAGATCTTGCTAGTGATTCCGCTCCATTCGCTCCATTCCTTTTCCGATTCGTTCGCGTACCGTCCTTTTCTATCTTGTTCAAAGAGTTGAGTTTCACTAGATCACCCGACTAACAGTAAAGTTAGAAGACTGGGTGTTTGAAGATACACGTCTAACGGTGTTCGATATGACTGATCCAAGCAACCTGATCTACTCTCCTCTCACTTCCCTCTCGTTAAGCTTCCGCATGAACCCAGCTGCCTCCTGTTGTTAAGATGAACCCCTTCTCTCACTCTGTTGTCTGTTCTCTCAACCAATCTCTCAATTTCTCTCACTCTTTCACTCTGAAGGACTGATCTCTCACATCTTCTTCGTAAATCTCACGACTCTGTCCAGTCGATCGAAGTGTATGCCATTTGGAAGGAAAATCAATGATCATAAGACGATTTTATAGCTTGATCTTGCGAAACTTCCCAAATCGCCACGAATTCCCTGATTTCCGAAGTTGTATTGCTTTTAGTGATGTTGTATCAATAGGTGAGATGGTTGGTGATTAAAATAGGGTTTCTCATTGTCAATGTAGAGATGGCCACATCATCTACCATCTGTACTGCAATCGTTCCATAGTATCGTCCTCCATAATCAACATGTTTTGTTTTCTGCACATTCGCAGTCAATAGGAGAATGTACAAGTAATACGTCATTCGACTGTTTTTAGTAACTGCAGTATTATCTCCATCCACGATCTCTCCTTGGTTCATAGTTCACTCTGATTAGCATAGATCAGTGTCTGGGAGTTCTATTCATAGCATGCAAATGACGGGACAGAAAGGTCAATGACGAGATGGATCTCTTATCGACCGATCGCTCTCTGTGTCTCCCTCTTGTTCCATTGATAGCAGACTAATCCAATCGGGGGATTCCCCTCTGCTCTTTGTCGCTGTTCACGTGCATTTTTGGACGGATAGTTGTAAAAACTTCTGTCTTGGCAGACTATAGAATTTAGGGCTCTCATGCTGTCTTGCGGTTTGCGCATCGTTTTTCAATGGTTGCCATGCCTAATGATAGATGTCAGGGTCACTGTTCTGAGCTCATTTTGATCCACGTGATAGTCCACTGAACACTGGGGCAAAGATCGGCTCACTCGTTTCCTTGATAAGCTGAGGAACTGTGCCGCTTTAGTCAGTGAGAAGGTATGGGGAGAGGGGGTGAGGGACAAAATACAAGGTGCTGCTTGTTGATTCATTCAAGCATTGTATTGTATTCTGTCCCTCTTCAATGTCTAAAGTAGCACTCTAACAGAGATTGCTCATCCGAGGAGTGTAGTTTGTGAGGGTTCTCGCAGGTCGTGCCCATTTTATTGTGTTGGGGTCTCTTATCGATACTCTTCTCACCCCATGGTCACTCGACCCCCATATTCCTTCCCTCTTGGTCTTCCCCTCCCTCCTCCTTTCTCTTGCTAAGGAATTGACGGGAGTATTGTTTTGATTGGTTATTTTGACTGTCCCCTCGACACTCCTCCCTCCTCTCACTCTCCCATGTTCTTATCTTACCATTGTACTCTCATTCTGTGGGAGAATCTCACTCTCTTCTCCTACACTTTCTACAAATAGTGTTCCCATCCCATCCCCTACCTCTACTTACTGCTCTATTTCATTCAGCTTTTCCATTCTGTCTTCTGATCTACCATTGGTGGTTATTTCGCCTTGCTTTCATATAGATATTCAATCCATCGTCTCCTATTGCAGCTGGCCCTTCGTTTCGCCACTCGACTCTTCTCATCAGTCATGGCAACCCATCAGAAAGTGACTATCGTCGGATCTGGCAACTGGTCTGTCTACGCTATTATTGTTTGTATCCTACAACAATGAATGGTCCATTTATAGCTGATACGACACGTATTCAGTCGTCACAGACAATGTAGTAGTAATCTGTGATCTGTCTCTCTCAGGGGATCGGCGATCGCGAGAATCGTCGGAAGGACGGCTACTGAGAATCCCGGCCATTTCGACCAGACCATTCGGATGTAAGTGATGATGAGACGAGTGATTGACCCCCTCCCTTCCCTCCTTCAGGTGGGTGTTCGAGGAGATGGTGAATGGTCGCAAACTGTCTGAGATCATCAACACCGACCACGAGAATGTCAAGTATCTGCCTGGCAAGAAACTACCCGAGAATGTGGTGAGTAGAATGAAGTGGTACCAATGTCGAATCAGCAGTGAGACGTCGGTGCAAGATGCGAAGGCAACTCTCTCCTCTCAGGTAGCAGTGCCCGATCTGGTCGAGTCGTGCAAGGATGCCTCCATTCTCATCTTCGTCGTTCCCCATCAGGTAGACAATCCATGGTCTCTCCACTCAATCTGATCTTTGATCTCTCTCAGTTCGTGGCTGGAATCTGCAAGCAACTGCAGGGCAAGCTAGCCCCCGGCACTCAGGCCATCTCACTCATCAAGGTACGTCCATCTCGGTCTCACCCTCTCGTACGGAATGAATGAACACGCAAAGTCTCTTCCTCACGTCATTGTGATGGTGAACGCACGATATTTTCTGTTGGAATGGCAAGAATCACTTGACCTCACTCGAATTGTCTTTCTTCCTCCAGGGAATGTGTCCTCCAGACCAACCAGGCCAGGCAAATGGAAACTCGGTATTGTGTAGTTTGTATTTTGTTCTCTGAACTCATTTTAAATGTGTGGCACTCGATCCGGCACTCTTCCCTCATTCCATCCCCTTCCCTTCCACTCCTCATCTTCATCCACCTCCTCACCCAGTTCAGTTGTGACCACTCTCCTCTCACTATCTGACACGTCTTTATCTCATTTCTCGGGCTGGCTAATTCATTCGTGACGCACTCTGTCAAAGTACGCTTTCTCCCGAACTCAACTGCATGCGTTCGACCATATTATTTCGAGTGATTAGATAACATGCCCGATAATTGTCTCGAATCAGTTCTCAATCGGACTACTGTATTCGAGAGAGTAATCGATAATCTCTGCAGGGTCTGTCAGTGCACAAGCAGGGAGGAATCAAGCTAATCTCAGAGGAGATCACGGAACTTCTCGGAATTGAGTGCAATGTACTCATGGGAGCCAATCTCGCCCATGAGGTTTGCAATTTTTTTTATAAAATTAAATTTCAAGTTCGCATCAATTAATTAAATACTAATTAATATAATTCAGGTAGCTGACGATGTCTTCGCCGAAGCAACCATTGGTGAGTCGAGAGGGAGATGATTGATGATGAAGGACAGAGTGCGAATATTGTTCCTCCCTTAACATGACACTGAGATTGCATATATTTCATGTCTCCTTCTCGTTCGCAGTAACTGCGTCACGGTACTCAAGCTGATTTATGCTGTACCTTTACTATTTTCCCCTTTTTATTCTCACGCTGTTCCTAATCTAATCAAGTTTGATCGTTCAATGTCATTACCCTTGTCTAATTCCCTCCCTCTTCTTCCTCTTCCATCTAATCCCTCCAATCGACCCTTTCTTCTCCATGAGGGTGGCACTTGTCATCTCCATTCTCCTTCTCTTCTCCTTCTACAGTCCGATGGAGGGCCGACAACATATCCCTTCCTCTCTCAGTCCGCCTCTCCTCAGGTAATTGTTTACTCCTTGTTTTCATTGTTTTCGTGAATATTATATGGCTGGCTAGACTCTAGCAGGTAAAAATAAGTGAAGGGTGCAGCGATTGGTATGAATCCCCCTCCATCCTTCAGACTACCACACAAAGCTTCGATCTCATTCGATCGATCAAAGGGAACGCGATGGTGTTCTCCTCGTCACGTCCATTCCCATTGCTGTTATTGCTCTCCAGGAAGAGCTGGATACATTGCTGTATGCTGATGCCGTTTATTGTTCCCTTCCTCCATTCCATTTTTGCGCATGAATTGTGAAGCAGATGTGTGAGAATCTAGACGGATGCGCTTGTGACGATATGGATTGCTGTATTCTCGGGAAATACCGTGGTATTCTTCCTTCGTCGTTCATTAAACTGTATTCATTGATGCGACGCTATTTGTATCTCGTATCTCGTTGCATCGGAGAGATATTTTGTGATACGGATGCCAACTTCGTGATACAGATTCTTATTGACGGAAGCAGTCGTTGTGTAGCAATGAATGGAGACGATTTGGAGGAGGAGAAGAAGAAGAAGGGGAGGAGTGAAGGTAGTCGCGTGATTATGGAAAGGGGGCGGAGTCACACATGGAAAGTGCAGTGAGTGGATCGAGAGGGATTGAGAAGAGTGAAGCAGTCTTAGGAGCTAGTGAGTCCAGAGAGAGGTGATGATGTCTACCAGACTGATGCTAGTCTTCCTCGTCCTTACGGTAGGAGTATCATGGAGTATACTCTATGGAGGAAGGGAACTCAACAAGTATGAATTGGCCAGCATCAAGTATCTCGAGGTGAGGCCTTTCCGCCCTTTCTCCTTGTTCTTCGTCCTACCGTTTGGGTCTCCTTGATAGTCTCGACAACATCCTCCTCTGAGTATATTTATACCCCCCCCCCACAGTCCTCACTCCTCTCTCTGCAGGAAGTGATGAAGGAGGACCAGTACGTGCGTATTCCATGCGACCAATCCACCGATGGAGTCGTCTGCTGTAAATGCACCGAGACGGGAGATTGCTTCTTCAAATGCTTCCGATGATTCATTGTCTATGCTCATTATTGTTATCACTTCCATTAGAGCAATAAAGACTCTTATCCCTTTTATTCTTGTTGTTGCAATGAAGTGTAAGAATGTAGCCAATCAGACACGAGATTAGGGAGAAGTCTGATGTCATTTGATCTCAGAAAGTGACGGATGTGTGAATTCCTTCCCCGATTAGGGATGAATGGGAGATAATTGCAGGTTGCCCTAAGAAGGCTCAACACGGTCAGATGCTCAAGCAACTCTTCCAGACTCCCAACTTCAGGATTACTGTAGTCGAAGATGCCCATACTGTAGAGTTGTGTGGAGCACTCAAGGTGAGGTCACGGGGGAGGAGGAGAGAGAGGGGACTGGAGGTGGAATGTTTCATGCGAAATCTGAAACTAATGAATGGAGAAGATTAGTGATGGTAGAATGAAGGGACGGGTCTTGAATATGCAGAGATGGGATAGAAGAGAGGGAATGGAATGGAACGAGAGGGGGTGCAATGAACTTGATTAGAGATTCTCGCGGGATGGAGAGAAGAAGAGAAGAGGGCACGAATGTCATGTCAGTTATGGAGATGAAGATGAATTCGAGAGGAGGGAGAGAGAGATTCAGTGGTTTGTAGTTGAGCGAAAAAAATGAGACTAATGGAAAACTGGATAATCTATATAACGATGCTGTATCCGTAAATAGCTGACATTCCTTCTCCCTTGAATGCTATTGATATGAATAGACACGATGGACAAGTTGATCTTACCCAGTTGCAGAATATCGTGGCGTGTGCTGCTGGATTCACGGATGGACTCGGATACGGAGACAATACGAAGGCTGCAGTGATCAGATTGGGATTGATGGAGACGACCAAGGTGAGAGGAGAGAGGGAGAGAGAGAAGACCTTGAGGAGATTGCAGTTCGTGGAGCACTACTACCCTGGCAGCAACCTGCAGACGTTCTTCGAATCGTGTGGAGTAGCTGGTGAGGAAGAGAGGAGAAGGGAATCTGATTGTGAAGTGCATTGTCTATCCATCATCTTTCTCTTCTCTCAGATCTGATCACGACGTGCTACGGTGGCAGAAACAGGAAGGTGTGCGAGGCATTCGTCAAGCAGAAGAAGGTGAGGAGATCAATCTATCTCGGGATGATCTCGATTGTCGTCCTCTGATTGGCCGATTGTGAACTTAGTAGTTGGAATGGGGCAGAGGATGGTCATTAGAGATTCATTGAGAGGAATGAAACGTGTGCTGACGCGTGTTGTGAGAATTGTGACGTAGAATGAAATGAAGAGAAGTGGAGATGATGAGATGGAATGGGATGGAGAAGGATAGAATCCTGATTAGATGACCTCACTTGGAGCTTCTGAGAAGGGAATCAAGTGTTCAAACCATCTCTTCCATGAATAGAACGTAGTGCGTAGTTGGGAGAGAGTGTGAAATGAGAAGGTGATTGCAGCCTCTGGCCGAGATCGAGAAGGAGCTTCTGAATGGACAATCGGCGCAGGGACCATTGACTGCTGAGGAAGTGTATCTCATGATGGAGAAGACTGGTCTGCACGAGAAGTGAGTAGAGGGATACGGTAGATGGAGGAGTATCGATCGATTGCAGATTCCCTCTGTTCACTGCCGTTCACAAGATCTGCAAGGGAGATATGAAGCCCGAGTCTCTCATCGATTGTCTCCGCAACCATCCCGAACACATGGAACTGTAAAGTACGGTAGTATCCTCCCCGAGTTTCGATTTCTGACTTTCTATTAGATTACAGTATATTACGGTAGTCTCAGAAAATCCATAACATGATTGTATTACTAAGTGGTATTGTATTTGGTGCAAATTACTCTAAATGTGCCCTAACAAATTGTTTGAGAGATTATTGATCTTCTTTCTAACCGATGATGGTTTAGATAACTGAAAGCGCATTATCTGTTGCTCATTTGTTTGTTTAGATTACGGTAGTATAGTGCTCATGTTTCGAATGTATTGTATCTAAGTATATTGTGTAATTCGTATTGATTCATTTGCAATCCATTCACAAATGTAGATAACATCAGTTCGGATAAAATATTATGATGAATGCATCTTGTGAAATACGGAATGCGAAAGTAGTACGGGCAAGGGAGCTTTACAGTTGGGCTACAAAAGGTTTGGGTGAATAGTCATACTTTAGAAAGGAAAAGTGCTCAGCTGATATCTTATCCATGTTCTTTCCTTATCAATTGCTATTGCGATATCTATACTCTCTCTGTTTTCCATTATCTCTCATTCGATGTTCCCCTCTGGCGATCATTGATCATAACGATTGATCTCCTATCATGGAACGGATCCACCCATTGGCAATCCCTCCCAGTCTTCCGGTCTTCCGGTCTCATTCCAATTCATTCTTCAGTCCTCCATTCTCTCCTCAATCATCTCAATAATGACTCTCTGTCTCCATCCCGATGACTCGTATCTCTCCTACTCCTTCGGATCTCTCAAACTCGTCTCTCACAACGATAATCCATCTCGTCGTCCCTTCTTCGCCCTTCCACTCATCTCTCTTCCCTTCCATTTCCCTAGTCAGATCTCCCATTCCCTTCCCATCTCCATCACTCATCGTACTCCATCTCCACCTCGATCTCCCTCTCCCAATCTCTCCGATCACTCTTCTGTCAATTCAATTATCAAAGCATCTCGTGAACACAATTTTCCCCTCAAGGAAGAACAAATGACGGCTGACGCTGTAAGTGACTCCTCCTCCTACTCCATTCCTACAGTAATCAATTGCAGGCAATCGTCTTTGAGAAGGCATTCAACGAGAGATTCCACACTAATCGCAGTAACGCTTCCTTCTCTCCTCCCGTTAGTCTTCTCAGAAAAGTCGCTCATTGGATTGTTTCTTCTGATTTCGGTGAGTCTATCTACAGTGAATTTATGTTTTCACACTTTCATTAAAACTTCAGGTGTGAGACCAGCAAGCGACTGAACTGGATGAATGTCATCGGATTCATGTACATACTGCAGTAACTGAAGAAATGATCAAATGAATACTCACAATATTGTAATCCATCATAATCAATATATGTATCATCGCATATCGATGCCTATGTAATTATTCAGATCTATGATAACCAGTTGGAAATGTATGATAAATCATTCCTAATCATTCCATATTATCACTTCTCTGTTGATCATTCTCTTCTCAGAAAATTCAGAATAATTTTATTACTTTATCGACCCATAGATCTGAGCATGCTAGAAAGAAAGATTACACGAACAACAATGAAAAGGCACCCATAACGTATTTCCTTATGAATTCAACCACAATCAACCTAGATTTCCTCAGATGGTTCGAGTATCAAATATTCTCCATTTCGTCGATATTTGAATACTCGATCTTCCTTCCACTCGTCCATTATCTGAGATTGAATCATCATTATGTAATCTCCCCCCTCCCTCGAATGACTAACCTCATCACACAATTCTACCGTGATTCTTCCTTCATTCACACAGATTGTCGTGCTGTAACCCTCATTCAAGAGTCCTCTACGGGTTAGTCCTTCCCTGTAAACGGCAAAATGATGATTATTCATCCAATCAATAACAAATTGAGTGCGACTTTACATTCTAATCTCATACCTGAACGTGTCCACACTTCTCTTTCCCTCTGGCAGAATGATCATCTTGTAGATTGAATTCATCTCATCTGCATTAGATACGTAGACTTTGATGGAAGGATGAGATGGACCTGAATGAAACAGGAATGAGAAAGTCGGCGACAGAGAGGGCTATTATACTGTGAGAATCTTACCTGGTTTCTCCACTCCATTATGGCTACTGAAACCATTACTATTCGACGAGCCCCATTCAGACCTGAGATTAATGAAATAATTTACTTTCAGAAATAACTTCTGCAGCCAGTCCGTATCCCCATTCCACAATTCCTTCGACTTACCGTATAGCATGGAACATTCTGACTCCCTCAGCTACATCTTCTATCACATCCTTACACTCATCAATACTCAATCGCATCAGATCCGTCTTGTTGTATCTGCAAGGGAGACTGTGAATTAGCACAATTAGAAGGATACGAGATACCTGCGTAGCTTGGAAGCAAACTCGCTCAAGCCATTTTCGTTCAGGAAACTCATCACTTCTTCATCCACTAAGTTATCGTCCCCATTCAAGTGTCTGCAAATATATGGCCATCGTTCACAATAAGATTATAATTATCATGTTCTCTGTACAATTTTCCCCTCAAATTCTCACTCATTCTTCTCCACTTCTTTCTTCACAATAGCGTAGACTTTCTTCGTTAGATGAAATATTCGCCAGAATTCTTCACTCTCGATTCCAGCCCTTTCCAATCCATTCTCATTCTCCATCGACGTTGATATCTGTATAGGAAAGGTTATTGACAGCTGAATGTGTTCACGCCTTATGATCTCTCCCTGGGTAAGCAACACATGGCCGCGTGGCGCAATGGATAACGCGTCTGCCTACGGAGCAGAAGATTGTAGGTTCGATCCCTACCGTGGTCGCAACATTTTGCACATTATTATTTCCCTCCACAGTGCTAATCCTTGATAGGCTATACAGAGAGTGCTGCTCACATCTGCCTCATTGGCTCAGTGGCAGAGCGTCTGTCTAGTAAACAGAAGGTCGCTGGTTCGATTCCAGCATGAGGCACCAACTTTTGCTTTTGTGCAATGCTGCCTATGCCCCACATCCCAGCTTACGAGTTCTCACCTCCGATTGCCCTGCTCCTGCCTCTTCTTCTTTGTTAAGCACCAACATGTCCTGAAAAAATTTCGTCGTATCTACATTCTATTTTCACAAACTGCTTCTATCCTTCTTTACCTCTTCCTTGACGAATGCGTCAAGCAGTCTATTGATTCCACCATCAAATTGCTCCTCTCCACTTCCAGAATTGCCTTGAAGAGTAGGAGGATATGATAGACCTGCACATTTTGAATTTTTTTAAAAAAAATTTAAAATAAAATATTCTGATTAATTCATTTTCAAAAGTAGATTCAATAATTTTCGATCAAAAGTCATACTCACCACTGCCTTCAGCTTGATCCAGTGAATGACCGGATGGACTCAGGCGCGACTGAAATAATAGCATTACATCATAACTACGCAATCACCTGTTCCATATTGGATCTTTCTCAAAAGCAGATACCTTCTTCTTGGGTAGAAATACTTGGTCGGGATCGGGATTGGCAGGATGAGTGTGGAAGTTGATTCGCTTGAGGATCTGTGAAGAAATAGTGGTCAAATAGCCGGAAATGGTAAATTCCTATTCCCTTTCCCCTCCTCCTCCATCCTTTCACATACAGAAGCATGCCACAGGGGATGGAATGACTTGAGATGGTTGAGCATGACACTCGTTCCCGCATTCTTTCTCTTCGCGACGAAAGAGCATCCATGGCACTGGGCGAGTTGGTCAGGGAGACGAGTGAAGTAGAACCAGGCTGGAGACTTCATTCTCACTCTCAATGGAGGGGAGTCAATGAGGATAGAGAGAAAGAGAGAACGCGAAGTAGAGAATACGCGGAACAACCGGAGCAAACGAGTCAAATCTGCCATTTGGTTGCTTTGATGGAGGAGGGAGAAGAGGGAGAAAAGAAGAGAGAGGAGGCAATCAATGTGTATAGATGAAAGAGAGAAGGGAAAGAGAGAGAGAAGAGAGTATTTGGAGGTCAGACACCCAAATATTTGTGCTATTTGCAGAGGAAGGGAACGCATGGAGGGAATAGGGAGAAGGAAGTCCAGGCACAGCCAGACACTATTTGATATTTGACATATCGCCTCATTTGAAAAAAAGCCAAATGTCTCATCCCATCCACCCCAACCATCCTTCCCCATTATTCTCACCGTTCCCTTCATATCAGTATGGATCCTCGCTGCACATTCACTTTTCTTCTCACATCTCCAGAATTGCTTCTCTCCACAAACTGAATTCTTGTCGAAGCGAAAGACGAAACCGTTGTCTGTCAACTGCAATGAAACGAATATCTTCGTCTTATTGTTACCTTTTTCTAGTCCCCGTACCTTGAATCTAGGCACTTTCTTCTTCGGTGTTGCCTTCTCATGCGATTGAGACTGGGCTGGAATGGATTGCGTCATCCCTACTCTCTCCCTTCCTCTCATCTCACCACTGGCAACTAATTCTCCGAGAGTCATGGTTGAATCGTCTCTCACATTGTGTTCATCGAGTAGAGCGAGAAGAGCAGAAGAAGAGTCTCCTCCCTCTTCGAGAGATGGAGATGGAGAGAATTCCATTGCTGCAATTGATGAGAGGACTGAGTTGAGGAAAAGTTGAGAAAGCATAATGATTGGATTCGAAATAAGAACAAAGAATAGGATGGGACTAGTGCAGGTAAATGACTAGACACGAGTTCCCTCAACTCACAGATGCAAGCAGTTCTTCCAATCTCCCTCTCTCCTTCATCCTTCATCATTCTCATTTCTCCGAATGGATCAACCTCTTCCATCATTATCTCCCTAATATCTCCTTCATCGACAGTAGCCAATCTTCCTCCAATCTCTTCATATTTCCTTCTTAAACTTCTCACAATCACTTCGGGATCATCTTCCATCTCCATCATCTCTCTAATCTCTTCCTTGTGTTCAGGTAGAAGAGGAAGGGAAGTCACTTCATTATCGTGTCCCAGATGGTCAATACAATACTCGGCCATCACTCCTCCATCTCCTCTCCATCTCACTCTCATGTAGCTAGTGCAGCATGCATCACTCTTCTCAACTCCACTGGTTCGAGGTGGTTTCATCTTCTCCTTCTCTTCTTCATTCTTCTGACCTCCTTTTCTCTTTCTCTTCCTCGAAACCTTCTTGATCACTTTTCCTCTCATTCTTCGATCTTCTCGGAAGCAATATCGATATTCGATCTTATCGATTTGTCCACCATTGCTTCCATTCCGAATATACCATAGATGGCCCTTCTCATACATCTCCAATATGAATCTATTGAATTCTTCTCGAGTATCGAATTCCTTCTTCCTCCACTCGAAGTTCTTCTCATTGGTTGAATGTCTCTCTCCCGCATGCCTTCCCAATCCCTTATGGGAAGATCCTCTCCATCCACAACCAGGAATGGGACAGAATAGACTTCCATGTTCATCCTTACGATGAAGAACATACGATGAGATTGAAGGGAAGAGAATACCGCAGTCGAGACACTCTTTCTCTATCTTCTCAACTGGAGTCTGAAAGGACGCCACTCAAATACTTCCGTAGTCTGTCCATTCACTCTCACCAGTTGAGGCTCTATTCCATGCATATTCCGAAGATGTTTATTCCTGTTTCCCGATTTGGCGAAAACGAGACCGCATTCAGGACAAGTAACGGATCTGGAAGGGGGCGGAGTCTATATAGAGGGGAGGAAACGAACTCTTCTGTTGTCTCCTTCACATTGACTTGAGATCGAAGATTGAACTTCCTCTTGGATACATGATGAAGAGAGATGTTGAGATCCTTCTTCGTATTGATAAGGACTGAGGAAGAGGGAGGAGGGGTGGACTCTCTTGAGTTATCTTCGTCTTTGATTATGGAAGACGATGAGGATTCCATTGGAAGAATGATGAGGGACGGGAGGACTGGAACGTGAAGTCGCTTCAGGGGCGATCACTTCTTATGGAATCCGTTCGCAACTCTTTCCACTCGAAAGAGGAGTTCTGTGGGTGGAGAAAGAGGGAGGGGAAGGGGTAAGAGTGGGATGGGAGAGGGGGTAGTTGCAGGTTGGAGAGAAAAGAGGGAGGAGGGAAGGAGACAGATTGTCTCCTCTATTGGAGAGAGGGAGACAGAGATGAAAATGGAGGGAAAGAGAGAAGGAGTCTCACTATTTCTGTGGACGAGAATGCACAACATACTACTGAAAGCGTCGCTCAATGAGAAAAGAACCTTTGAACCATTCTCAATGCAGCGAGGAGAGAGTATATAACAAAGTAAGCGTGTCACTGATCCATCAATTGATAGTTCTATAGTATGCAACAATGGAAGTGAACAGAAGAGTATTGATGAAGAGGGAGGATGATTTGAAAGGGCGTCCTCTGGGTGTCGAATGGGCGCCCGCAACGCATAGACGCGACGCGAGAATGGCGCCAGAGAGAGAGAGGCGCCGCGATCTCTTTTTCTCCCCCTTCTCTTCCTCTTCTACTCTCTCTCTACCTTCTCCTCTCTATCTCATTGACATGGTTGTTGAACGGGGAAAGAAACAGAGAGAAAGATAAGCTACTAGACAGTTGTGTAGATTCAATCGGTTCCTTTCACGGTCTTCCCCTATGGCATTGACTATTGTCTGATCGATGTTCCTCGTTACAGTAATCCCTCAATAATTGTGATATCGTGTGCGTGAAAGACGGAGAGTTGCACCGGAAACGGTTTTATATCTACACTGGGCAACAAACAAGAAACAAGGGGACAATTTAGTAATAGCATAACAAAAAAGGGGGATTAGTTCACAAACAAAGAAAAAGGGGAAGGAAAATCTTCGGGAAAATCAAACCAAAACACGTTCACAACGTAGATAATCTGGACAATTTCACAAAGTCAAGGCAGAATTCACACTTAGATTCATCCTAACAAAAAAAAACCTACCTATTGAATGAGAAAGACAAACTCCTCACATCAACTGGAATCAATCTTCTTATCACTACCGTATTCTAGCTTCCAATATACTCGTAGGAGCAACAATGGTCACTCAGACTATTGAATACGGAATTTCTGAATGGATACCGTACTCCGCCTCTTCTCACTCCTCCATCATTGTTGTTCAGATCCATTTTACCTGTAATGGAAGAAACCAGTGTTTAAAGATCTTGATTCAACTAACTGAATTGACTGGGTAGATTCTCGCACGATCTGGTCACATTAATATAATGTGGATTGATGGAATCGATTCGTGCTGCAGCTGCTGCAGCCTTTGCAATCTGCAGCAAGGAAGACTCCTCCATTCCCAGATAGTCTCACCTTATCACTCTGTATGTGTCTATCGAAGAAGGTAGCAGCAGGTAGATCGTTCTTCACTGCTTCTCTCGTCTCTTCTCTTCTCTCTACCGTACTTCTTTCTCCTCTCTCTCCTCCATTCGATGATCCTCCACTCACAGTCGAATGGAATGACAATCTCTGCTCGTTCTCATATTGATGACCCCTGAATCAAGTCCATTTTCCTCCTTTCTCCCCCATCTCTCTCTCTCTTCCTCACCATACAGTATCCTGTAGATAGGATGGCCCTCCTCTGATTCGTGGATCTCGACGAGGCATATTAGCCAGATTGGCTAGAGGAGACTGCACTTTCTGCAATCAATTACTCATCATTCTGCCCTAGATTGATTGGCTTTCTTACCATTGTTCCTCCTCCACTCGCAATCGATAACTTCGAGTACGGTAGCGATAACGGGCCTGTAGATCAGTGAATCAAGACGATATTTTCTATCTCAAACTCACTTCTCCTTCCAGGATAAGGCGATAATCGATGGTATTCTCCGTCTGTGATTGGAAGAGAAGCTCTCTTCTGTTCTATCTTCACTTCCGATTGAGGACGAGTGAATGAATGATCACGTGAAGGAGCGAAAGGAAGAGAAGGAGGAATAGGAGAACGAGAGGGAGAACCACCCACTAGCAGACTCATCCCGTACAGTGATTGACCCTCTGAAAAAGATAATTTAACAATAATAATCAACTCTACTGACCATAGAAGGGACTTGTCTCTTCTCTCATTATATCTCCTTTTGGCAAGAAATCATCGAGATCATCTAGACTCTTCTTTAGAGAGCTCACACCTCAAACAAAATCGATAACCATTTACTCGTTTTCTCAATCATGCCTGCTCTAGAGGGTGTCATGTAGGGCGATAGAGTGCCCATAGCAGGTCGGAATGCACTGATTGTGCCTCGTCCATTTCCACGGAGACCCGATGGAGATGGAACCACCTGAAGTGAGAGAATGACTTGACCCTTTCCTGCTATACACTCACGGGCAGAGTGACAGTGGGAGGAGGAGGTTGATGGGAGGAGACACTTCTTTCTCTCTTGTGATCGGGAGTCTGAGGGAAGGGAGGAGGCATCATGCCTGTCAATAATTTATAATTAAATAAGCCAATAATTTAAATCAGTAATTTATGAATAGGCATAAATAATCAAGTCATACGTCTTGTGGGAGAGTGATAAGGGGGAGAACTGCCAGAACGAGTAGTCGCTCGAGAGAAGAACAAGCTCATCTAAATATTAGATATTTATTTATGACTTATCGAAACAGGTTCACCTTCTGACTAATTCCATTTCTCGAGTCGTTGTGATTGCTACCATCCGGAGAGGAAGTCAGACCTGAAATACTAATAGTACGGACGAGATACGAAAATACAAATATGCGATAGACCGATACCTCCACTGGAGAATCCACTGGAGGCAGAGGAAGTGGAATGCAGTCGAGTGTTAGACTGGAGACGAGGAGAATTCATCGACGAGTGAGCAGACAGCTTGATAGAGAGAAAATAGTATGACAAAATAACAAGGAACTGAGCCTACATTCGATCGATACTGCGTAGACGAGCTGCTTGAGCCACAGACTGATATTGATTGACCTATCTGAGATTGATAGTTAATTATAGCGCTCAGCCTCGTTGGCGCACCTTCTCTCCATTGATGTATCCCTCAGAAGTGACCACTCTGAGGGCGTGTCCATTGTGTCTGTCTACACAACACTCCATGCAGAGAACTGATGTCTGGAGAAAGGCTTCGGTACCTCATCTCAGAAGGTCACTTACCAATTGTGCCTCCTTGAGCTGAATCTCGCAAGTGATACACCTGCGCATCCACGACAGATACGCACGCTTCTCGCACTCATCGCATCTATTATTTAAGTAAATATTTAAATAAATAAACAAGGGAACCTTCTTGACTGCGATTCGAGTGCCTCACGACGCACTCGGATGCGCTCGATTGTCTCTGAAGTAGGGATTTAACAGTGGTCAAAAGATGATGACAAAAGGGTTGGATGAACCTGCGAAAGCCGTGTTCAAGTGAAAGGAGGTGTAACGTTTGTCGCACGTCAGACAGCGGCGTTTGCCCGATTTGCGCCCCTGAATACGACTATCAACTTCTTGGAGGGACTTGGACGGCCTACCTTCGAGTCCGACGTCGCACACACTAGACAGAGCGTATGCGAGCATGGAAGGACTTGCGGCGAGCGGCAACGCATCTAGAGATGGGTTATTTAGACGATTTACACGACTAACAACTAAATTAATTATAAATGATGACGTAATTAGATTCCCGAAATCACTCACGTCGAAAGGCGACTGGCATCCGGAGCAGAGTGGCAATAATTCATTGAAGAGATCCGAACACCACATTTACACCAGCCTGAAGAAGTCGACACAATGAATCACGCCTTATCGAAATAGGAGGGGAATAAAATCGCATAAAACTCCCCCGGGTGGGAGGGCTCGTTTTCATGAGTACATAAAGTGTAGCCGCGATTTTATTAGCCCGAGCACGATAACAGAGGTAGTGGGCGAGGAGTCGAACAGGAAATAATAGTAAGAGTCCATTGTCGACGTTGACAACTGGAGAACCAAAACAGTGAAAACACGTCGATACTTGCAAACTACCGTAATCATGTGGGGTCTCGAAGTTCTCAGGTTCTACAGTAACCAGCATTTCATTGTGTCAGACAGTGTCAGTGCTATTTTATGAATTTTAAAATTTCTTTATCTTCAGAAAGAGAAGACTTCATGGAAACTTGTGAAGATCCCAGACAGATGGAAGGCCCAAATGGACTTCATTACGCAACCCGTTGTTAATTGTTGAGATATCTATTCAATTCATCAGAGATGCCGAACTACTTTGAGAGCGAGATGGCTTCGTCTCCTGAGCAGAATGGAGGGTTACGGTAGATTGATAATCGATTCTTACGAAGTCCACCACTTCCACAGCAGTTTCGCGACGATTGGCCAGATGACTAGAAGAGGGAAGAGGGAGAGATGCTTGAGCCATCGAGATGGAGAGTACCACGGTGTTCGTTTGCGAGACTAGATATTCATGGTTACGGTAGATGGAGATCACGAACTGACCTCAATCAGCACTTGCAACATTCGAGTTATGATCTTCAACTGCATTGCATTCGTTGCTTCGATCTCGAACCTGCATCGATTGATTGATTAGAAACCGTAATCAGCCAATCAAAGTACTCACATTTGTCTCGATAGATACTGCATCTGCTGTGAAAGCTGCAACATTATTCCGTACGAGGATACATCATGAAACTGCAAATATTTAAGGTGAGGAACAATAGGTATAGAGATCAAAGATTACCGCATAGTTGATCATCCGATATTCTTCCTGTGGAGATACATCATTCGAGTTGGACGAACCACTCTTCTGCTTCTGTCTGAAATTTAATGAATCAAGGGATACAACGTCCTATGATTTGAAATCACACGGCACACCGTCTACGTAAGACTAATCAATGAAGGTAACGCTGGCCTCAGATCAGACCTGCTCCTCCTGAATACTGTAGATGATGAAGTACCCTGTCGGCTACGGAACGAAGGCATTCCTGCTGCTGAAAATGATGATCAGTATCTCAATGACAGTTCTCAATGACTAGGTTGTTTCGATGATGATTAGATCCATTGACTGGAAGACGAATGGAAGACATACCTCCAGGAGGAAGCTTCTCGATACTGCTATTCTCACTGCTGGATGATCTCTTCTGTCCGATGGAAGTGGGAGTGGGAGAATGAGGAGGAGGAGCTCCCGGATTGGGGGAGAGATACGGTTTAGATCTGAAGGAAACTGCTCGAAATATTCTTAAAGTAGCTGTTGATTAAAATAAAGTTTCATGAAATAAATTTGCTGAACTATGTGCGTACTAACCTTGCGTACCTTTCATGGTTTCTAATCCTCTTCCTCGCGGCCTCACACAATTTCCCCAGATCATCCGCCTGTTCATCTAGAGCATCCTGCAAGATTTCTTGTGATCCTCTGATAAGTTCAGAAAGAATTTTGAGATAACATTCGTCAGAATGTTTTTTGGAAAGAGGTCAGATAAGCGATAAGATAAAATCCGATTCGACAATTCTTCGGTACCTCTCTGTACCGTGGAGAATATTTATGAATGTAATGAAAGTGAATGAACTCACTTCATACATACTAATCGCTTCCACTTCCTCTGCCAGCTTCCCGTCCATTCGATCTCTCCAGAATCTATAATTGAATTCAACAATAAATGCGAGATCAAGGCAAGAAATAATGAAGAGAAAGAAGATGGCGAAACACTACAATCGATACGTAGTGAACTCTGAAGTGAAGAGAGCCAAATCAAAGTGCACGATAAGAAATACAAGGAAATGCAAGGTGTCAAAGAAGTGGAGCTGATTTTGCAGAGAAAGAGGTTACGAGACGTTTTCGCCAGAGGGAATTAATGAAATTAACGTGAGCAATAGATCATTGTTGTACTTCGTTCTTTGATTGGTAACGAATGGCGGGAAGGGAGGAAACGCGGTTGGCAATAGAGAGATTGTTCGAATGGTGTAAGAGAGACAAGAGTGATGAAGATAAGGAGAAGACAGCTAAGGGAATCCATTCTGATCTCTTCCCTTCTCTTCTCTCAATCGATACTCAGTAGTTCGGACTCGCGTTCCTCTCTCTCAGCTGATAAGATGAGCATGGAAAATACCCCCAAAACAGGAATGAGAGTAAAGGGGAGAGAAGAGAGTGGAAGAGTGAGAGGAAGCGTAGTGTCTGTAACGTAGTTCGTACTCTTCCTCAAGGTTCACTACTCGTTCCCCCTAAGGAATGCCATCGATTTGATAGTACTGTTTATCATGGGCATATCACAGAATTACTCATATTACAACCGGTTAAATAATTAGCTGATTACAAAGGTTAACACTTAATTAATTATGAATCATTAGTGCATCATTACATCATTGGAAAAGTGGTCATGGGTGCATCATCAACATCTTCATTCTTCCATACTCCTTCAACTGTTTCATCCCATGTCTTTCTCTCTTCTCTCTGCAGTAAATCGGGAGCTGCTGTGTATCGTCTAGAACACATCTTCTCCCACTGTAATAATATCGACTGATCACCGTACTCTCTTCACCGTACCTCTCGACATATCGATCGTGCAGTGAACATCCATCCCTCTGCTGTACAACTCGAATTCGATGCACTGCAAAAATCGTGCTTTGCTACCAATAATTCTGGCCATTATTGTAGGACATCAAAAATAAACAAACAAAATGATGGCACGAGCAAACTGGTTGAGTGCATTGAGTTCGCCTCTCTGAATGAGAGCCCATCCATGGATTAGAATAGGACCATACGTGGAAGGAGATGGTTCTGGAAGGGGAGATTCATTCATCAATGAATTCATAGTTTCTGATGAAGTAGAAAATGAACCTTCAATCATCATTTCGAGCATCTTCATTTTCATTTTTAATGGCCTCGATTCGCTCATAAATGAGAGATTTTGAGTAGCAGGAAGAGAGCGAACGCGTAAGTCAGACGCAACCTGTAATGGAATGAATCTCCACTTGATTTCTTCTCATCTCCTCACTATTTGTATTCCAGGATCGTGATTCTCAGGGTCTTCCATCATGAAATCTCTCATCTGCCTTCTATGATCTTCCATCTGCAATCCCTTCCCTTCTCCCTTTCTTCTCTCCATTCAACTCACATCCTCTATTCCATCCTCATTCCGTCCTATTCTCGGTCTCTTCACACCTTCGTCCTTCTCTCCTTCCTTCCCTTCCTCTTTCTCCTTCTCAATCTTTTCCAATCCTTCCATCACTCCTCCATTTCTCTTCGGGGCAAAGAATCGATTGAGTTGGGAAGCGAGAGGACGAGCGGCAGAATTCGAAGGAACGAGTCGACCCAATTGGATACCGATCTCAAACATTTCACTTGCATTCAACAGTGCATTTTCCTACCGTACCCCTCTCAATTCCTCGACGGGAGCTTTTATCGACGCCATTAACTTCCTCGCTTCATTCCCTAACTTCTCTGCATCTCCACACACTGGATCGAGACGACCGCATCTGAATATAAGGAACCGTCGGCTACACCACTTCCAGATTCTTGACAAATCTTTTAACAAAACATTCTAGTAGTAATAGTCGTCCTCCCTCACTGCACTCACCTCGTGTGTGTATCACACCGTCCGTGTCCGAGATACTTGGCTGTCTCCACGGGAGCGTCCGCTGATCGCACCTCAACACTCCCTTCTGCACTCATTCTACCGTATCCCATTGTAACTACCGTATTCTCTGGAATCTACTCTCTGAATCTACCGTAATCTCTTACCATAACTTTGAGAGTGATCGCTCCTGCTTTCATTCTCGCCTGCAGCAATTTCTTCTCTAACTGAGATGCAAGAGATCCAAGAAATTGCTGTAGTTCTTCGTCCTACAACGAATCTATTACGGAAGTTATCAGTTATCGATTTTATCACCTTGGTAAATCGAATGCCGTAGTTGATATCACAACTGACGCTTTTCCTTACTCGTTCCACGACTACTTCTGACTCATCCCTTCCTCGTACCATACGGTAGAGCTGGGAGCGATATCGATTATTCCTTTTCTGATTCTGCTCACCAACTGAGCAGTCTTCTTTCCCAGCACTGCTTCCAATTCTTTCTCTTCGAATCTTCTCATATCACCACATTTCATATCGGATCCTGGAATCTCAATCATCCACTGGACGAATAATACACTCTCACCTCCGAATTCTTCAAGTTTGTTGAGAGTAGAATAGCCAACGCCAGGTAGATCAGAAACCTGAATTAGATGATGAATTTCCTTCTTCCTCAGTCCCAACCTTTTGATTGGCTACAAACTCTTCGACTTCACTCTTCTGCACCCATTTGACTCCATCTGGTTTAGCGAATCGAGTGGCCAATCGGGCAACCAATGGATTCGGACCTGGAATGGGAAGGAGACCATGACTAGATCCCTCTTCCTTCTTCTCACCAATTCCTACACTCGCCGGACATCCAGTCCTCTCCCTGATCAATCCTCTCAGATAGTTTGCCACCACGATTGGTCCAATCGAGGAGTGACTATCGACAACTGAAACATACTGTATCCTCACATACGTGTATCTCTACCATACCTCCCTCACTACCGTATCCATCGAGTGATCGTATCAACGACGACGCATCTACATACATCTCATCACAACTCACTGCACGAAGTTCGAGTGTGTGACTGAAGTACGGTAGGTTGATCGATGAAGTATTCATTGAAACACAGTACCTCGCGATAACATCGTAGATTGTCTTGGAGACGGATCGGTAATCATCGAATTGGTATGGGACGCAGACAAGATCAGTGCACTTACGAAGAGCATCTCGGACCTGAGAGAGACAATGTACTTTGTAGAATGGAAAAAAAACTGACGAGTGATCCATTCTTGACTCCTCTCGCTCTCGCTTCGTATGAACAAGAAGCTATTTCAGAGAAACCAGTCGATTCCTTCGAACCCTGCAAGTAAGAGTTTGATTGATAAAACCGACCTATTTCTAGATAGTAGTGGCTAAACCGACGGAAGAATGGGTGACAGCAACGGGTCTTCCCCTCAGATCGGGTCGACTCCTGAGGGTGACAGAAACGAAGAAACAGTCTAGATCAACGTGGAAGATTGCCCTTTCGGTAGGGGGAAGAGATCTGCAAGAGATGGAGTAACTACCACGAGTGAATACTCTCATACCTCGTAGTGTTCGATCTCTCTTCACTTCCTTCTCTCAATCTCTCACTCATCTCTGCTCTCGCTGTTTCTGTCGATGAATTCGCATCTCGCAGAGATGAGACCTGCAGAGTAACTTTACTTCGAATGACTTCAACTATTTCTTGAATATTCGCCCGTCGAAAGCAAATTGTTTCTCTGTGTAACCATTTAATCCACTCACATAATCTCTCATCTCCTGAGCGAGAGTGGAAATGAGATGCAATCGACTTCTTGCGTAGTATTCATCGATGAAAGCTGCATCTCGGGCATCCAATACCTGCCAAGAAATTCCATGCATAATATCAATCTTTTCATATAAACCTTTAGAAACCTAAACTGAATTTAAATAATGTAAAAAGGTGCAAAAATCAATTTAATGAATTAAATACCCCTTCTACATCGAGGAACAGAAAAATAAAAATGTGGCAAAAGGGAAGGTCCCGGGGAGATTTGAACTCCCGTCGCAGGATTCAGAGTCCTGAGTGCTAACCGCTACACCACGGGACCGCACGCTCACGAAGGCTAGAGAATGGAAGATCAGTGACCGGGGGTGTGCTCACTCTCGTTTGTTACACTCTCCCCCTCTCTCTCCTCGTAATCTTCTCTTACATCATCCCTATCTCACCTGTCTCTTCTCTCCTCTCGACTCCGCTTCTCCCGCTTTCTCCGTCAATGTCTTCATCGCCTAAGAAAATATAACTTTAGAATTAAATTGTATTTCATAAATTTATTTACATCTCAAATATTTGAGAAGCAAGAAAACGAGTTAGACATAACAAGATCAATCAATCTCAACCTGTGAAATGGTGCCTCCCTTCCTTCTGTTCATCTCCTCTTCATCTGGGAGTAGCAGATAGTCTTTATGATCAAGTAATCGACCCGCAGCTACTCTGAACATGATTTGATGTGAGAAAAGTAAACTATATTCTATTCTCTCAAGATTCTACTTCACTGGGATCGATGTTTGCAATTGAATGAATTCACTCACGAGTCAACAATCAATTCTGGTTTCACGAACAATTCATTCTTCCGGATCTTACTTTTCTTGACGGTAGCCATCTCAGAGGCGACCTGCAAAGTCTCTTCTCTCCATCAATCGATATTCCCTTCGACGTACCGTATACGTAGTCGTACCGTGCTCATAGTACACGTGATATTCTCCTCCATGAGATTGAATTAGGGAACGAAGTTCGAGAGCAGGAGGAACTGGAGAAGGCGAAGGTCTCATTCTCAACAATCTACTTTTGCAAGATAAGATTTGATATTACTCATGAAGGTACCAAAATGAAAGACTGACAAGTAAATCCATTAACGAAGATGGATATTCCCTTGAATATCTCGGATACTTGTCTCACTCTTCCGAGTACATTCACTTGATGTTGTAGCTTGTCCTTCTTCAGTCGCATGTAGTGTCCCTGAGAGAGTATTGAATGAAGATCAAAGACGGAAGATCAAAGATCAGACTCACGAATGATCTCAGTTGTCCCTTCTCGTCTCCTCGTCCTTCCATCATCCATCCAACAGCGGCGCCTTCAGTGTCATTCATTACTCACACTTTATCTTTCCCAACCACAAACCTCTCTTCTTCCCAGTATTTCCGTTCTCTTCTTGTTCCGCTCCTTCGTGTAACCATCGATGCATCAACTGCAATGGTCGATCGCCATCATCATCGATTAGATCACAGTGTTTTACGGGGCTCAATTCGTCAAGAACGAAGTGTAACGGTGAACGAAAATCTCACGGCAAAGTCTACAGGAGGCTTGGATGGTCCTGGCTGGTCAGAATCGATAGCCACTGGTGGTTCTACTGCATCTCTGCTGCTACCAACAACGGAACTCCATCGAGTATTAGTTTCATCCTCATCTCTCGTCAATTCTCCATCCTCAGTGAATAACTCAGGAGAGATAGTTCGGGGGTTGATCTGATATTCATTTCTTCTTTCGCTTTCTCTCTATCGAGTCAAACCTGATGGCTGGGGCCGGGTTCATCTTCATCATCAAACAACTCGAGCTCTGGATCGGATCCCCCTCCCATCTGATAATGTATTCTACAAAATTGTGATTCCAGTCCTTCGAAGTATGTATCCGTAATGATCTGTACTACATTGTTCACAACACGCACACATTCAGATGGATATGCAATATTTATCACACAAGTTATTATACTTTCGTGAACAATTCAGAGATCAGCATACATACATGACAACGATTAATCGTAATCCGTCTCATTTATCGGTATTCTCGGGATTCATCTGTTCCATGAGATCATCCAATTTCTTTTCCAATACTTCTTCGATTTCCTTGTCGACGAAGAGATGAGTCTCGTCCAGTTCCTGATAATAAGTGACTCAATATCTACAGTTTGATATTCTTGATATATCCATAGATAGATATCCAATGCGTACCTTGACGATGAACTTGCTCCCGAGTGCTCTAGTCTCATCGAGATGCATCAGCAGTTGTTTCATGGCTGGATCACACGTGATCATCACTCCCTTCTTCACGTTCACCATTCTGCAAATGAAACATTGTCAAATGAATAATTCATCAACCCTCACATTCAGTTTCTTGAAACTGAATCAGAGGCCAACTCATCAAATTACAATTATTGATCTATTCAACAGAATCTAACCCCACAGTGTAATAGTGAGTGCTCAAAGTTTTCAAAGGAAAGTCGTTCTACTATTCGTGATAGAAGGCAAGTATAGGCATAAGAATCGGGATGCCCAAGTCCCTGAAAGAAAGAGAGGGCATGCATCAAAAGGAACTTTCCAAGGTTCCAGACACCAAACAACGGCTAAATCCTATCATTTCTATTTTCTACAAGCTGGACCATTATCGTCCACTAACACTTGTAAGTATGCTATTTTTAAAAATAGATTTAAACAAATATTCATTTTTCCCCTCCAAGTATGTTTGGACGTTTCTGACGTCTTTGTCTGTCTGCGATCGAACACGTTTTTTTAAAGAAAAAAATCATTATCTTGAGACAATGTGGTGCAAAATAGTGAATGAATGAGGAGTTAGATGATAACATATATTAATATATGTGGGGAGTTAATATTTGGGAACATTAAGCAAAGATTAAATTCGATACTTTAGGAAGCATCAATGGGAGGGGGATGACAGGGCAGGGAGAATACTCAGCGGAATGATCCAACGGGGAAGAGTTACTGTAACCGGGGAGGTGAATGATGAATAGCAGCCATCCAGTCTACTGGGTGAGAAATAGCATGCGAGAGAGGGACGGTTCACGGGGTTCAATCAACACAAGGGGAATGGCTTCACAGCAACACTATCGAAAGAATGCCTGAGGGGATATTTACAAGGGCCGGATGGAGGGAGAACAAGAGGGAAGAAGGGAGAGGGATTGTGGAATGCTTATAGAACAGAACATCGATATCTGGAAGGGGACTCTGATTCATTTCGCGCGTTTTTCGAGGTGATTGTGATTAAGAGAGAAAATGCGTAGAATAGAATGTACAATCTATTCAATCTACTAGATCCAACAGTATAAGGAGGAGTGAGGGAGAGAGGGAGTGGGCGCATATCCGTAATGATACAGTAATAGCGTAGAATCTTTTAGAGGGAGGGGGAGGAGACTGCAAGCAGTAGCTAGATGCACTCTCTCAATGGCTCAAGTTGCTGGTGAAAGCCACTGGGACTGAAATTTCAGAGGAACTGGTTGCCTAGCAATATTCAAAGCAAGCTTATCACTAACATTCGGATCTATGCACAACTAATCTGTCGACTGAAGCATAACTACTACAAACTATCTGATTGGAATGGAATGGACAATCTGAGAGAGGAATGGACTGCATAAGGGGGAACATCTGATACACTCTGGATTAGATCTCTGAGGGGGGAAGGGAAGGGGAAGCAAGCATGTACATTCAAAATAGAATAGAGGGAGAGGGGAACAAAAATATGCAATGAGCGAATAATGAGAATGATTCTGATTATAAGGATAGATCATATTGATTAGAGAGAAGAGCAGACGGATATTGATAGAAATGAGATCAGGGAAGAACCAATCGATTGAGGGTAGATGGGAGAGGGAGGAAAGGGAGAGGGAGGCCGTTGCATGGAGGAGGCAGTATCTGACTAGCATTACAAGTGTGCTCATTAAATAGATCATCACTGTACAATGGAAAGGGAGGAGGGAACTAATCTATGATTCGGATGGAGAGGAATCCCTGAGGGGCGAGAATACTGTAGTCTTGGTCCTATGAGGAAACAGGGTAAGGCAAGGAGTGGGGAGAGAGAGAGGCGATGGAGGAAGAGGAGGGGTCTACATCTTGTGCATCGTGTGTGGTCGTTTGGCAGCTCCTCCTCCATTGAAGTGTTGTAGTCCATTCATGAGATGGGCGGCGCCAGCAGACATCGATGATCCGTGTAGACCACCGAAGCCGCCAGAGGCACACTGCTCAAGGATCTCGGCCTGTAATGGGGAAGGATTGGATCAGTCATTAACTGAATGGCGTTATTATCAAGTAGGTAAATACTAATACAAGTTAATCTGCTCCACTCACATCGCCGGGCGGTCGTTCCCTCAATTCGGCAGGTATGGCGACTCCTCGTAGACAGGCGCACTTCATCTCCCTCTCCTTGAGAATGGCAGTCAGTCTATCCACCTCCCGTCGCAACACCGCGTTTTGAGTCTGGAAGGCCTTCACCCACGATAGGAGAATACGTTAAGGAGGGAGCAAGACTCTCACAATAATGGCCGATCTCTCCTGTTCCATCTGCTGGCATCGAGTGATCATCTCATCGTGCTCCTCCTTCTTCCGCTTACGGTATCTGCAAGGGCAAAGGTCACTCTCCTCTCCTCCTCCCTCTCCCTCTTCCTACCTGACAGCAGCAGCCTTATTCCTCTCCAGGATGGTCTGTCTCCTCTCATCAGGCGGCATCTCAGCCGTGCTCCTTCCCCGCCCTCGTCCCGCGTGTCCATGGTGCATTAGACCAGACGAGGAGTTGCGGGTTGACGACGAGCCAGAATCATTACTGCAATTGCCCTGATTACATCTGCGTCTTCATACTATGGGACAGTACCTCCTTGGTCCTCCCAACTCATCGATATGATATCCTCCGTGCATTCCTCCCAACATCGGATCGTGCTCGTAGATCACAGACGAGCCAGAGACCACTGGCTTCACATCATGGGGATCCCATGCAGCAGGATCGATGGCAGACTGCTTCTGATGCTGTGGACCCGCAGCCTGCTGGAGGGCAGTCATCAGAGTGGTCGAAGTGGGCGGAGCTGAGGGAGGACGAACGCCCGAAGTGGACGGGTGCATTCCTGCAAGAGAGGTCATTAGGTCACTGTGCTCCTTCCTTCTCAACTCACCATTGAGAGTGGAGGCCGTATCCGTGAATAGGACTTTGGGGGACAACTTGAGTTCACCTCCTTGTCTACCAGGAGATGGCTGTTGATTGGATCCAGGAGGGACGAAGAGGGACTGAGACCCCGCCCCTCCCGCCACAGAGGCGAGCACGTTCGCTATCGACGCTGCTGACGGAGCTGAAGGGACTGATTGCACTCATGGTCTGTCTCATCTCTCACTCACCAGTCAACGACGCGAGTACTCCGGCTGAATTGGGGGCCGATCCAGCAGGAGTGTGCATGTTGAAGAGGGAGTTACTGCAAGAGAGGGCATTACTCTCCTCCTTCCCCTCCTCCTCCTCCTCTCTCGACTCACTTGAGATACTGCAGACTGGCAGCACTCACAGCAGCAGCGGCGTCGTCGTTCGCCTTCGCTGCTTCGTTCGCCTTATTCTGCAGTGTCTGCATGTGGATGTCCAGCACTGCATTCAACACGTCCGCCGTCTTAGGCGCGTTGCTCGATCCTGCAACCAAGAAGCATTTATCTCATGCTTAGTGAAACCAGTCTGGTACCTGAATCCATGAATGAGTTCTGCGTGGACAGTCCCCCATTCTCCTTCATTTGCTGCACGAGACGAGCGAAGTCCGCCGTCTGCAATCCAATCTCTATCACTAGATCCCTTCCTCATCCTCACTCTACCTTGAGTGCATTCTCATTTCCATCGGTCGCCGATCCCAACAGTCCGATATTGGAGAATATGGAGGGCGAGTGGTTGAGGGCGGCGGGCAGTTGCAGCTTCGTCAGGAAGTTGGAGGTGGCTGCAGCTGCTGCAGCTGTCGACGAGGCTGCAGAGACGGCCGCCTCCACTGCTGCTGACGCATTCGCTGCCGCGTCCCCACTCGAAGAGGCCATCGAACCTGAGAGAGGGAGAGGTCAGTCTCGTCCCATCGTCCCTCTCGACTCACCACTGGTGGAAGTAGCGGGAACGAGTCCATTCTGTTCGAGAATGGACCGATTCGCTCCGATGATCCGATTGGCCTTTCCGAAAGAGAGATCGAATGGATTGGCTCTTCGAATCGTCTCTGCTGTCGGCATCATAAGCTCAGCCGTCGACGGGAAATCTGCAAGTGAATGAATGAAGGGATGGAGATGGAGAGAGACCCCTTAAAGGATGAATGATTGATAGAGACAATGGCTAGGGGAAATGAGGTGGAGAAGCATCACACTGGGGAGATCACAGAGAGAGAGAGAAGGAGAGGATGGAGAAAGGAAGAAGAGACAGGAGAGGGCAATCAACTGAATATGGTAGAAGTCAGAGGAAAGACTGAATATGCAGTGTGAGTTCTAGTAAATAAACGTTCGTTAGATCAAAGCTGCACATGCCTATTAATGATCAACACTCGTCTAACTAATCAACTATCTCCACTCCATCGTCTCTCTCTATCAGGCGGGATTGCATCAGTACTCAATCAGAATGCTTTTCCATTCCCATTCATTGCTCACAGATAGATGCAGAGTTGGGAGCGGAGGCAGCCTCGAGGATCAGTCGATTGATCGAGTCGTCGCCAGGTAGATACACTGCCAGAGAGAGATGAGTTCACCATTTCGAGAATGAAAGGAGACATAAGACCACTAGATTGCGAGTGGAAACGAGCACTCATCTACCATCAACCAATCTTCAAGCTACGAGTGTCATTGAGCACATCACTACATCAAAAATGGAAAAGGATGAGTACGACACAACACATCAGCTACAGAGAGACAGAGTGGGATAAGTATACGAGAAAAGTTCGAAAACAAAAGTTAGACAGTTAGACAGGTTGATCGAGTGAGATCTTTGGAAGCGCACAACAGACATTCCGTATTCCACCCATTGACCGATCCCAATCAGTACCAAACACACACAAACAACTATTGAGGGAAGATGGAAAGGGAGAGAGAGAAAGAGAGTATCATTAATGGAGATTGAGAAAAGAGAAAAAAAGGGGGAAAACAAGCAACGTTAACAAGCCACTTCTTCTACTTCGTTATAAACACAAAAACATATTATATAAATCTTTCGCCAAACCAAGATAGTGAATGGAGGAGAATGGGAAGACGAAATCAAACCAAGGAGACAAGTAGAGAGGCAGAGATTGAAAACAATGTGAGATGTGCTAATCGAGAGTGAAGAGAATGGAAAGGATGGAAGGAGAGAGGACAGAGAGGAAGATACCATGCCTGCACCATTCCTCATTCCTCCCTAGGGACGGACAGTGAGAAGGGAGTGAGAAGGGAGTGCAAGTGAGTGAGGAGAGATCAACTAGATCGATGACACAATCTACCGTTATAAAGAGAATAAAGGGTAATCACCAGCAGGATAGAGTACTCTGGGTGTCTGGAGAGGGTCGGCTGAGTTCTCTCCACTCCCTCCACCGTTTGTCAGTAGCACTTTCTGAAATGATCAACCATAACAATGACGTCATCTATCGATTGATGCAACCTTTTGTTCCGAGATCGGAAATTCTATAACCAATCGGGGATAAATGTCAATCAGACAGCAAGTGCGCGAGGAAAAGGGTCGAAAACTTTTGTGAATAATCAGCGTTATCAGCCCATTCTCTCGCATCTAAACTATGATAAGGAGAAAGAGGGAGGAGACGGTACGGTCATGAAATGAGAAAAGGAGAGAGGAGACGGTAGACGGATGGGAGAAGGTAGAAGAGGGTCGAGTGATAGAAAGAGGAGGGAGTCAGGAAGAGAAGAGAAGAAAGGAAGGAAGGAATGAGAGTGAACAAGATGACGTGATAAAGAGAGAGGAGAGTTGCCATCCAATGAAAGGGAAAGGGAGGAAGAAGAGTAGATCAAAGTAAAGATGGCCACTCAATGACTACTGGTCAGTGTGCTCAACAAGTGACCATTCTGGAAGAGAAGAGACAGAAGATTGAGAGATCAATGAAAGGTCAGTATGCAATTCCTTACTGGAAGAGGCATATCTTAGTCAGAGGGCGACAAAATAGTGCCCAAAATCGAGTGACTTTTCTTCTCCTCTCCCAATCCAAAAACAACCATGTGGATGGAATAACAGTGTACTTTGAGAGGGTAAAGATACCCGACTCTATCCCATTCACGTGTTCTATAATCGACTGTGATATGAAGATGGCAGACAGAATGGATGGAGGAGAGAAACAGTTGTTGGCAATCACATGATCTTCAGTGATGACTATTTCATTTCTTCCCCATTCGTCCACTCCAATCGTTCTCTCTTCCCTCTCTATCTCTCATCCTGACGACAAAAACATTGGAGGAAACTCCTAAGTTGGTCACAACTATTCTCTGCAAAAATTCCGATCCCCATAAACTGGTATTTAATGTGAGAAAATAAAGAAGGGAATATGGAAGGGAGACTCACTGGATCTGTTCCATGCCCCGTAGTCACGAGGGACATCATTGGTGGAGGGATGAGGGGTGAGCTGATTCGGATTCTCTCACTCAATCAATCTCCAAATATCCAATCCAAGGGCGTTCATCGTTCCATTCGAAGACCTGCAATGAATGCAATGATTGGAGAGGAGAAGGAGGAGACAGATAGGAATAGATGCACTGTGTAAGATGGGCATGATGAAACGGAGAGCCCCATCTCATCTCCCAACTGTACAACAGTGCAGAATAGAGAGAGAAGAGAAGAGAAGGAAGAGAGGACGAGACAACGAATAGAGGTACGAGTCCTTTCGGATCTCATCCGTACTGCGACGGATTGATAGACATCAGAACACGGCGGATTTGAAAAATGTTTTATTCGAGTGTGCATTGTATGTGATGGTGCGAGCGGATAAAGCAGAATGGTTGTATACGGTAACAGAGAACACAAACAACAACAACGACGACGAATCACCATGCACGCGCACCACGGGTGGAGACGGATGGGGTACGTCGACGAGGTGCACACACACTCACTGCACAACGACGAATGGATAGTATTAAAAGAAGTCATATAGCAACAAGCAACGTAGACAACATTACAAAACAAACAAACAAAGATCTTATAAAAATTGGAACACATCGGATAGTTGCAAACACTTAGCAAGAGACTTTGAGAAGGGAATCACTCGAAATCAATAGATCAAAGATCGAACGAGATTGAGATTGTGCAAATTAAAGGTCATCGTAGAAGGGTCAAAGCATGGGGGAACAATCAATGAATAAATCAATAAGTGGGCGGGGCTTGGATCTTCCTCCCTCTTCCCTCTTAGTGCTCATGCTCATCATTGGGAACGCGGACATCGTCAATCTTGAGGATCATTCTCACAACCTGCAACCGATTCCCATTATTCATCCTATCACCTGATATCTACCATCCTATCAATGACCCCCAATCTCAGCCTGCAACACAAGGCATTGCTAATGGATGACGTCACTAGTGCGCATGGTAAAGAAGAGATTAGAAAGAAGGGAATGGGAAGGGAAAGGCTTCGTGGAGAGAATCGGATTGAGACTCTGATCGAGAGATAAGGACGACACTCAGCAGAGAAGGAAGGGAGGATGGATGGATGGATGGATGGATGGATGGATGGATGGTTGAGGAGGTCACGAGGGATCAATTTAGTCATAGCTGCCACTCTCCCTTCCCTCCATAGTGATAAGAGCCCCCTTCTATCAGTCCATCGATAGGGACAAACGTGAGAAATCAATCATGGAAAATGGCTTGCTGTCACAAAGGAAATGCGCACAAGGAGCTACAAGGCCGTTAAAACAAGGAGAAAAACGAACCTGAGTGGCCAGGGAGAGCTGCTCCTTCTTGGACACGAGAGTCTCGATCACCTACAAGGCGAAGTGTGATATATATATACCGTATGACTCAGTTCTCGATCGCCTTCTCCCTATCTTCTACAGTACCTTCTGTGCCTGCATGTCATTGGTTCCCTTGTGGAGTGCATCCACTCCCAGACGAGGGTTGCTCTGGGCAATCTGCATCGCCTGCAACAGAAAGGGAATAAAGGTCAGTCTTCAATACTCGGTGGCAGTCTACCGTACCTTGAGTGCGGCGACAGTATCGATGGGTGCGAGACCAGAGTTCTCAGCGAGCGCCATGGGGATGGATTCGAGTGCATCGACGAAGGCGCGGAATGCGTACTGCTCGATTCCCTCGATCTTATCGGCCTGCTTGGCCACCTCGACTGCACAAGCCATCTCAGCTGCTCCTCCTCCATACACAATGCGAGAGTCACGGACGAGATTGCGCACGACGCACATGGCATCGTGGAGGGATCGCTTCGCCTCGTCGATCATCATCTGCAAGGGAAGGAATGATGACTGCCCCTCTCTGCCTCCTCCACTCACCTTGTTTCCTCCTCGAATGAAGACAGTGACAGCTCTATTATTGGGGCATTCCTCAATGACGAGCATGCGATCGTTGCTCGTTCCGAATGTGATCTCCCTCACGAGTCCCGCCGATCCCAACTTCTCCGTCGTCAGCTCAGCGAATCTGAATCAGTCTCCGTCCATCTCTGCTCCCCCCCCTCTCTCTCTCTCTCTCTCTCTCTCCCTCCCTCACCTCGGGACGATTCTTCCATTGGTGGCGATGGCAATCAATTCGATCTCCGGTCCTCCCACCCATCTCACTGCTGGCAGATTGTGATGATGCAGGAGATGGTTAGCCTGCAAAAAGAGGAGTCACAGCAGACGGCCAGATATGGGACGAGCCAGTTCGTGATCGACTATACTCCACCGTACCTCATCATCGAATCCCCACTGGCAGAGAGCGAGAGTAGCACCGGATTCCTTCACCTGAAGAGGAGAGAGATGTGAATATATTGGTTAACCACTCATAATCAGTGTGAGAAGTGTGACTACAAACGAATCTTCGACCTACTCTACTACTACAAATCTCCTTATAATTTGTATTCGATAACTGGGAAAGACTGCACGTGAGGCTACTTCGAGCTCCTTTCCATTGTATTCCGATCATAGACCGAATACAGTACTCTTAGAGGCCGTCTCACCAACCACACGTAGACTCAAAGAGACTACAGTACCTGCTTGATCATAGTCTCGAAGGTCTCCTTCTCGTATTCTCTGAGCTTCTTGAAATCCTCAGTGGAAGTCACATCAAGCTTATGCTTGGTCTTCGGCTTGGGAGGCTCGAACGGGCAGGTGAGGATGGCCACCTTCACGTTCTTCAGCTCCTGAAGGGAGGGGGGAGATTGATGACTGAACCAGCATTATCATGTAGAAAGAAACGTACGATTTCATTTCCGACTCAACGAGACCTCTACTTACGCCTACTCCCAACTCGCTCACTCCTCTGTAACCGACGATTCCCAGTAATTTCTCTCAACTGAATCTTCGTGAAAGATTCGTGACTGGGAGACCTCAACTTTTCATAGTTTCCTCAACCTCGCACGTCTCATTAATAATTCATTTTCTCAGTTTTCTCACTTCTTCTGAGAGGGAGTGGAATAACTAATCGACCCTAAGTGCATAATCTGCAATGGTTAATCGAGAGAAATCGCTACGGATGTATTGATTAAAGTCCACTGAGCAGATGGCTACCATCCAAAGAGGGACTACGTAACTAGAAAGAGTAAGCTTAAGCCCCATCTACATAATTACACAATTCCACTATCTCGCGTCGCCATCTCTTCTCATTTCCTTATGCTGCTTATCCCATGCATTTTTTTCTGTTATAGAACGAGATAAGTCTTCTCAGAGTGTGTCCAATCATCAAATGCCCGCCAAGTGGAAGCCACAGTATCCCCTCCCTCCCTCCTCTTCCCCTTCCCCTTCTCCCCCTCCTCCTCACCTTGGGCATCTGAGGATGGGACATCGTCTTATCGATGATGATTCCCTTCACGAGCATCGTGTCTTCCAGACGACCTCCGATCTATAAATTGACTATTATTGAAACAAAAGGCAAGGAAAAAATATAAAGAACGAATAAATATGGAAAGAAAAACAAATGCATACCTTTCCCTCCATCTTGATGAGCTCGAAGTTGACATCTCTGGTCTTGAGATCGGCCACAGAGAGAACAGAGTCGACTGCGATCTCAGCGAATTGACGGATGCAACGATTGACACTGAAGAGGAGAAGGATGAAGAGAGGGAATACAGGGGTGGGAAATAAGGAAATGAGAATATAGCAAGCATGGATCAATCTCTCACCAGTCACCACAGTCTGTGAAAGCGTGCCTCACTCCCACCTGTCTCTGATCTCACAACTCCCCCCCCCCCCCTCTCACTCTCACTCCCTTCTCTGAATCACAACGTGTCAATTAGAGAAACTTCCTATCTTCTAAACTTCATCGCACCCTGCTCTTGACAGATGAGATTGGGTTCACGGAATATAGGGAATAGAGAGGGAGAGAGAGGCCTCTCTCACGATGGAAAACACGAGTGAATCTTCTACGACGCGATTCCCTTCCATCTCTAAGGATGAGACCATGTATTGAGATTATCCCCCATCCATGGATAAATGTTGTCCATCCATCCATCAATCTATCAAGTAGATGAGATTCCTCTCGCCTCTCTTGCCTTCCTTCCTTCCTTCCTTCTCTCTCCTCACTAATGCACCTTCAGTCCTCTGCTATCTATCCACCCCACATTACCGGAAACGTCAAATAATCAATCATACCCAAACTGAGTGCATCTTTGCAAATAAGTGAACTACATGGTCACCAAACTGAAACCTAGTCTTCTCCAATCCCTGCATTGGCAAAGCGGCGAAAAGAGAACGTGAACGTCAAATGAATGAGACGCCTGATTCAATATTCTATGCATGGAGTGGGAGCAAGAGATTGATAGACAAGATAGAGGGGAAGAGGGAGGAATTCAGTTGGTTGGATGCAGTGGAGGAGG
>LS492828.1:1269884-1282031 GCA_900490845.1 Pristionchus japonicus | reverse complement strand
TCTAATTAATTCCGTATTAGTGTTCGTCTGGCTTACATCTTGGATCCGAGGGAAGTCTCGGCAGTCTCGATCAGTCTGGCTCTATCCTCAACGGGGAATTGATCTGCCAGACGGTCCAGCGTCTCCAGAGACGCCTGCAATTACAACATAATTTGTGTTTTACTCAAAATGTACTTTGCGTCGTCTAAAGATTGGCCAATATTTTGAAACTTTTCCTGTCGCATTTGAGGAAGGAAGGAAGAGAGAATGTTCTCAACTTTCTCGCTCTTCCTCTTCCATTTCTCGACTCACGCAATGGGAAAGGAGAAGAGAAGGGAAGAAGGGAGGAGAGAGGAATGAGATAGAAATAAATAGTTAATGGATGAGAGAGAAAAGAGAAGGCAAATGAGGTAGAGGAAGATGGCAAAGGGAGAGGAATGGGAGACGTCCAAATAAGATGAGTGAGAGCATGAGTGTTAATTCATCTTCACCGTTTTCTAACTCCTTCACTCATTCATCCGTTCAAATTAAGCATTCAGAAACTCATAGTTCAATCACAATTGTCTAATCCCATCAAGCATATTCAAAGTTCTCAATATCGATTAATCTCACCTTGCAAGCGAGATCGTATCCATCGGCGATCTTCGTGGGATGGATTCCTCTATCGAGAAGATGTTCTGCCTCCTCGAGAAGAGCACCCGCGAGAACTGCAAAGGAAGAGATTATTGATCGAGTGATGGGAGGGATTAATGGAAGAGAAGGGATATCCAATGGAAGGAATGCATGATTACGCGCGCCAACTCACAAGTGGTTGTAAGAAACCGTGCGAGTGAGTGAAAGGAAGGAATTGAATGGCAGAGGGGATCGAATTGTGAATCGGCATAGTGAAAAGAGAGGAAGAGAATGAGAGACGAAAAGATCAGGTGAACGAGTCAAAGGACGGAGAGAGAGAGAGAGAGAGTACAATGTGTAGACAGTAGATGAGAAGTAGAAGAAGTAGAGAAGTCACTCTCACACTCATTTCAATGGCAAGTTTGCACACAAACCAAACCAAAGATGTGAGAAGTTAGAAGACAGGATTAATGCAATGAGATTGAGGAGATTACTTCAGAAGGAAAAAAGGAAGCCAACTCCCACACGCAAATTGGAAAATGGGAATTGCTCAAGTGATCGCTAGTTAGTCACTAACAGAAGTAAGAACAGTCACTCAGAGAGTACTCAATTGTTTGTCTCTCCTTCTCCTTCTACCTACCCCCTCCTCTTCTTCTCCTCTCACATCATCTAACTGAATGGCAACTGCCCCCACCTACAGTCTATCTGACACCGAGATACTAAATTGACTACCAACGAACGGGGAATCACATTTAGCGCAGTCCCCAGAGGTCCCTAAACGGACACGACAACCTCCTTTCGTCATTCCATCCACAATGGAACGACATCAGAGGGATATTTCCCTTCCTTTCCTCTCTTACCTTTAACAAATAGTAAAATGACGATGGGTGAGTCATCTCTTGCTAGATCACCATACCATTTACGGGAGGAATTGAGATGAAAGAGGTACGTCTAACCGGTGGCATTACCCTCCCTCATCAAAACAGCATACCGACAACGAGAGTGGAAAAGGGTAGAAAAGACGGTAGATTTGATTAGATTACTATGGATTGCTCAGCTGTCGATAACACTCTTATCTCCAAGAGATATGGGAGATATCAAGGAAAAATCTACCAAAACAAGAAGAAAAAAGCTAGACTTTTTCGGAAGTCTCTTAGAGAGATAAAAGCCCCGATACAAGTGTGTAGTGGAATGGTAGGAAGAGAGCACTCTAACTGTTTTTCTGTCTCCAAGGAAACAGGAGAGAGAGAGAAGTAAATAGGGCAACTCATTAGAAGCCTTTCCATCATAATGGGACCAATGGAACAAAACAAGAGAAACATAAAGAAAAATATCGATTAAAAAACCAAAAAAAGTCGGTATGAACGTGGAAAAGTTAGAAAGAGGGTGAGAATGGGAAGGAACCCTTCCAACAAGGGGGCGGGTTGAAAAGGAAGAAGATTCAAACAAGCGATAATAAGTGAGCGAGCACGAATCTGAATTAGAGATGGACCGAGATGGGAAGGTTACGAATGCTAAATGGGAGCAGCGGGCTGGTAAAAAACTGACATTTCTTATCTATGGATCACATCTCATCCTCCGAAGATGACCTATCGAATACGGAACAGCGTTCCTTACTCAACATCAGACCCATGCACATCTTACTCGATGGGCTCCGGCTGTTTTCCATTCTACGAGTACAGCCCCTTTGTCCCGCACTAGGGCAAAACAGTGGGACTAAGCAGTCGAGAAAGGAGAGAGGAGAAAAGGGAGAGAAAGGAGTGCCATAACTACACCCACAACTCGAGTAGAACGGGGCAAGGAACAAGAATATGAATGGAAGTGTTTGAAGTAGATCGAAGTCGAGATAGTCATGCCTTTTCTGCACTGGAGAGACAGAGAATGGGATGGAATGTGTGAGACAGCCCGATGCAAGAAAGAGGAGTTGGTGTATCCATACATACACAAACACCCTCCAGTCATCTCCTTATCTTCCACTGATAAAGGGGCTATCATTGTCCCTCTACTTCCTCTTTCTCCTCCATATCAGTGTGAAATCAAGTGATTGTCCACTTCAGTTCCCACTCAACCAAGTGCGACATTTTTCAAACACGCCACACTCGAGTGAGATTACATTGCTATTCATTCATCCCCAATTGCAATTTGCACTGCAAATCATCTCATCTCCCTTCCCCTCAGGGTGTAAACATGCTCTCTCTTTCTTTCTCAAGCACGTGCAACTATTCACCTTCAATCTCCTCCCTATGAAATGGATAATCACTTTTGGCCACAACCTTCATATTTCTGTCAGTTCAGATTTATCTATCGTCCTCTCAACACCCTAGAATCCACTCGGAACTACCACCGGAAATATTGAGAAATCGCAATCTTGGTATCTCGAAAGCGAGTGAGAGCAAAGAACGAGTCATGAGAACTACAAGACGGGGCGAAGGGAAATAGGTGGGAGAAGGAGAAGAGGAATGGGAGGGGGGCATCCAAAGTAGAGGGCACTTACTCACCTCTTTGCCCTTCGACACTGCTTCCACTTCCATTCCTGTTCTGTGCTTCCCTTCCCTTCATTGGGTCAGAATACACACCCTGGACATGGGGAGAGTACTACCTGTCAGTTGACAGAAGGAGGTCTTCCCTCTTCCTCCCTCATGGCACATCACTGTCACAGTGTCATCCATTGAAGGAACCAAGCCGGTTTCCCGATCAGACTACCTCGAACTGAATAGTCGTAACCGAGGATTTGGATTAGTACGTCAAATCGACTATACACTTTCTTCCCATTTGTAGACTATGCACGCAACTATTACACAGTCTATGTGGGATAAAAAGGGAAGGGTGAAGAAGCAAGCTCATTCTCTCCCCTCAACAGTTCTTCCATCCCACCATCACTTCTTTACCCAATTTGCCCAGCTGTAATCACAGATCATGCGACTCCTCAATAAAACTCCGTCTTCTCCCCATACCAGTCCCTCCACTCTCGTCAATAAACATCCTTGCACTCTCAATAACAATCTGCATTATGCTCGTGCCGTACACGTGTTCATCTGCAGAGAAATGTACCTGTTCAGCCCCCTCCCTCCTTCTACTCATCCTCTAGTTCACAAGGATCACCCCGATGGAAGTTGTTGATTGGCACGATGGCAAGATCCCTCCATCCTCTTTCTCTTCTATCTATCTTCCTCCCTTCCTCACCTCATCGTTCATTCATGATCTCTTCAAAACTTTTCGATGGGAAAGTTTCTGCATGAAAGAGTAGCTTCCACTAGCCAAGAATCGTGCAGAAATAAAGTAGCCAAGACGAGCACGAAATTGTGATGAAAAAATAAGAAGGCCGAAATGGGAAAAGAAAACCTTCTGTGCATGGGAATGACACGACAAGTCATCAAGGGCCTTCCAGGAAGAAGGGAGAGAGAGAGAAGGGAGGGAGAGGGAGAGGGAGGAAGAGGTTCCACAGCAAAGGAGAAGAAAAGAGAGTCAGAAACATGACTGAAGGAGGAGGAAGAAAGGGAAGAAAGGAGAAGGCAAAGTGCTGTGTGTGTGTCTGTCACTACGATATGCATCACCGAGCTTCGAAGGGACCCAAAACGGGGAGAAGAGAGAAGAGACGATGAGAGGCAAGAAGACTGAAGAGGCAGAAGGAGGAGCATTCAGTCGAGATTGAGCCAAATAAGAAGTAAACACGTGCGATGGACGACCCCCTCTTCATTACTCCTACGCAAGGAATGAAACACGAGACAACTTGAGAATGGATAAGAGGATTCACGCTTATTAGGAAGGAAAGTAGGAGAGATGCCAATTATCGAATCTATCCCGTAGAGACCAGAGAGAGTTTAGTAAATGGATCGAACGAGAGGGAATGAGATCTGTCGGGTATTGTGGAAAATCGAGGGGCAGGCAAGAGATAGAAAAAAGAGATTCACCGAGTTGGATTGGATAGAGTAAGCAGTGGAGAGATAGAAGGCGGGGGGATTTCCATTTACTCTCCTATCTATCACCATCTCATTTGACTAATCTCTTGCCTGTGGGAACAAACGGAATGGGAAGAATTGAACGAGGCAATTCGATAGAATCGTGAGAAGAGAACTTCATGCAATCAACAATCAAGAGAATATTAATCACGAGTTGAGTGGGAGAGAGAAGTCGCCTTGCAACACGATGAATTACCCAATCAGTGTGTGGGAGTAGAACTTGCATGAATGGAATGAAATGAATAGACTCATCTTACGTGCGGGATATCATTCCCTAAGGGAGGTCGTTTGTCTCCCAACCACAACTCATTCGATTGACTAAAAACAGCATGGGGAGAAGCGAGACTGGCAGAGACCGATATGGTACTTTTGAGTCTCCTAGAAAACAGCAAAGGAGTGCGGTGAGAGAGATATGTCACGAGTTCTAACAAGTTGTCGCTGAACCCACGAGAGAAACAAGAGGAGAAAGGAAGAGAAGGAGAACGAGGGAGGGGGCAAAGGGGAGGAAGATGGAGGAGAGAAAGAGAAAGGGAAGCACAATAAGCACGTCCATCTCTCAATCTCACTCACTTCTCTTCTTCTATCGCCTCTTCCTGTGTTTTCCTACTTCTCAACTTCATCCATCTCATCTCTCACTCTCCTCATTCTTCCTTCTCTTCTCACCAATCGACGACGTCAGAGAACCTTCCTTCTTCCCCCTTCCCTCCCTTCTTCTAGTGTTTCACGGGCATGGGAGAAGACAGAAGGAGAAAAGTCAGAAGCGCGTGAATGAGTAAGTCAGCCAGAGAAAGGAGAATGAGAAAATATTCCCTCCTTTTCTCCTTTTAGTCTGCTCATTTCTCTCCACTAATTAAGCTACCATGAGTGCATGCGACAGTTGAATAATGGAGTGAAATGGATGGATGGCGATAGAACTTCATTAGGCAAGAAGGAGTCAATAGCATCCAGAAGGGGGATAATTCAATTTTGAACGAGTGTGACAAGGGAATGAGAATGAGAACGAGGAGGAGGAAAGGACAGGGCAAAGGATGGATCAACCATCTCGAGAGGGAGGGAAGGGAAGGGGGAGCCTTCACAACGCGTCTCCTCTCCAATCTACCGTTTCCCTTCTCCTTCTTCCTCTTCCATCTCTACGGTCCCAATCCAAATCTCCCTAGATACTTCACTTTCCTTCCCATTTCATAAGCAACGCAATCGTGAAAAGCGAGAGAAGGAGAAGGTGGGAGAAGGGGGAGAGGAGGCTGAAGGCATATCAGACAGGCCTCTCCTTCGATCGAGTATAGGGGAGGGAGATAGGGCAGCTCTCCTTTGCGCTGAGTGACAGGCTGCCTACCTATTACCCCTCGGGGCATGACCTTGTGAGGTAAAGAGAGGAGAACGAAAGGAATTGAAAGGAGAAGAAGCGATTGGGAGAGAAGAGAGGAGTAGAAGAGGAGAAGAGAAAGGGAACGGGATGGATTGGAACAAGAGTAGACAAGGTAAAGAGTAGGAGGAAGGGAGGGAGAAGCAGAGTGGAGTAGAGAGGAGGAAGGGAGGGGAGGAAGGAAGGGCAGATTGGAGGATGGCAATTGAATCATCCATCGACCAGCCAACCAGTCACTACTACCTCAATTGGGTGTGTAAGCGATTGAAATGGAATCAAAAGAGGGAAGAGTAGGGAGGAGATAGGAAAGGAAAGGTGAGGGAGGGAGGGAGAGACAACTACAAGTGATAGTCGACAAAGATGGAGAGAACGAATCGACAGTGAGAACAGACCAAGAGTGAAAACATGAATATATTCAGTGATTGAATCGACCGAGAGAGCGCATTCCCTATTGAACAATATATTGAAAGTAGTCGTCTCACTCGACCCTTAATCCCTTCCTCTCTCTCTCTCTCTCTCTCTCTCTCTCTCTCTCTCTCTCCTTCCATCTCCACCACACCTACCAGGTGTTTCTACCCACTCGTTTCTCGGTAAAGCTGAAATTTCAACAACTTTCCAACAGTGATTCTGTCAGGTGGAAACGGGCACTCATGGGTGATTCTGGCACGGAATGGAGAGTGAGAAAAGAGGCAAGATTAGAGGGTAGGGGCTTCATTCTATCGTCGAATCACGAGAAACGAGGAGTGAGGAGAGGAGAGGAGAGTAGAGCAAGGCAGGGTGAGGGAGGGATAAAGAACACTCTCCCCCCTCCGGAAGCGCAATCTCGGATTCCCTCCCTCTCTAATGGGTTTCCCAAGAGTTTCTGACACTCTCGATACGGGCACGAGAACCAACCAGAGAATGGAAGGGAGAGAAAGGGAGGGAGGGGAGATGGAGGGAGGAGGGGAGGAAAGAGACAGAGACGAAGCAGCACTCCAAAATCGATGGCTGCCATCCAGCCAGTGAGTAGACCCTTCCTTGCCAATGGATGGTACGAGATGGGAAGGAAGAAATCCATAAAATGGATCTAATGATACCATCGGGGAAATCGTCATTGAATACGTGCAAACTGAAATCCTCTCGTTTGTTGCTTGATCATCCTTATCCGATCTGGTTGATCTTAGCTCCCATAATGGATCCATCGAGATCGAAAGAGCAGCAGATAGGGATGGGAATGAGAGATGAAAGAAGAAAAAGGGATGATAAGAGAGTTTCTCTCCCTCATTATTTATCCTCCTTCCCTTCCCTTTTCTCATCCACTTTCATGCCTCGTTTCAGTCTTCTCTTTCGCAAGTTTTCTCCCCTCTTTCAGTTCTGCGCACTCAAGCGAGGAAATAGCGGGGGTTAGAGAAGGATTCTGATGGGAGGAAGAGGGGAAGGGAATATGAGAGGGTAGGTTCCACTCTTGCTTGTCACAGCCTCAGACTCAACAACATGAGAACGAGAATGATTGCTCGGATTGAGAAATCGAGTCATGAAAGGGATAGAGTACGGTTGTGTACAAGCACAACGCAAATGATGATGAGTGAAAAAAGGAGGCGCGCTTTAAAGCGGTCAAAATGCGAGTGGATAGGGATAGGAGGAAGATGGGTGGTATGTCAAGATTAGGAGATCGACCAACTCCGCCCACTTAAGATCATGATACCGGATAAGGAAAGCCCCCACTTCCTTGATTCCTGCTCGGATCTCGAACCTCGTATTACAAAAAAATCACATTATCATACTGTTAGTGTGATTTCTACAAAAATATTCCTCATCCTTTTCCAACTTCAGCATTCTCAAGGAATGCACTTTCTAGATGGAGAAATATCTAGACAACAATAGGCGACTATTCATCTCGTCGAGCAAAAACATGAGAAGCAATTACATGATTGAAACGTTAGATTCTCGAGGGAAGTGGGAAGAAGGAAATATAATGGGTAAGAAAAGTTAGCTAATTATAAGCCCCACGCACTCCTCAAACAGAAACTCGTGACTAAAAAAACGTCGATTGACCTGCTTAAGGCGATATCCCGTCCATCTAACCTGGTCTATATTTCGAGTTGATTTGTGAGAAAAAAAAACGCATGAAAAAGGTCGTGCATACATGTACAACCCTGCAGATGGAAAGAGCCGATATGAGACACTGAAGGAGATGGAGGAAGGTTATCCATTGAGGGGAAGAAGAGGGAATGAGAAGCATCCTCTCAACCATCCACACCTTACCATTCCTCAACCTCTCGGGATAGTCGAATGGCAATGAGAATGGAAGTGAAACCGGTTGTGAGAAAGGGCAGTAGCATGACGATTTAAAGGAAGAGAGGGAAAGGAACAAGAACAAGCGGAACGAGTACACCATTCCGCTTGGAAACCACATATTTCATCATGAATATTTCACCTACGATTCGAAAATTAATTTCCGCAGATCACATCGATCCCATTCCAAGCTCTCCCAACCTGATATTCTCTCAAGGAACACCACAATGAAAAAAATGAGGGCGTTCTACGACAATTCGATCCGTGCATTGGGGAATTCACGTCCATTTTTTCTTCTTCTGTCTGCTTCTCCAACCTATTCATTATCTCTCAATCAATGTGCATCAATGGCCTCATTCAAAGGGCGAAAAAAAGCGTTCCTTATCTTCTCTAAGCAAGATATCAATCCCATCTCACCATCAAATGACGACCACCTACGGTCACACTCAGTATTATGACCTAAATCTGCCTAGATTTATCTAAGAAATCGAGGCTACTAAGGTTATGAGAAACTTTCCCAATCACTAGTACTTTTGGGATATCCCGACTTTACACAATAGCGTATGCAGACGGAGATAGAAATGACCTTCGAAGTCAGAGAGGGGGGGGGAGTCATTCTCGATCAGTAATGGAGGAAAACAGTAAGCGATAGTGAGATAGCACACTCGAGCAAGAGAAACACAGGGAGAAACACCATGATATCATTTCTACTTTGCTGATCTTTGAATTTCTGTTCATATGCACGATAAATCTCTCCTGGAGCGAATGTATCTAAACTTGGTAATCGCATTGAACTCAAAATGAACCCCAGCACCAAACTCCGATAAACCGAGTGACTATCTGCAATAAAACCAAGGAAACTGCAGTTGGGTGAGCTATAAATAGGAAAATTACCCGTAAAAATAAGAAGTCTCGTGATGAGAACGTATTTGGAAACAAGAGAGGTGAAAGAAGAAAATTTCAACAGAATAAGGGGGCATTAACATCAATCTTGGTAGGAAAGAAGATTAATTAACATGGAGGAGAAACCAATCAAGAGTACGAAGAGATCACAAGATTCGCAAAAGATTAGTGAATGTTTGGTTAAAGTGGGAATGTCGGCACTTTTCAAAATATGGCGGTCCGAACAATTTTTAGTGGCAGGATTTTGATTATAATGGCCCGTGAGAAAAACACAATGGTTATAAAATAACGTATAGAATGGCACATAGCGTTAATTATAACGGTTCCAATAAAACAATCTATGAATTGAGCGGATCACCTTTTTTTTTAAAGCGACGATACATTAATATAATCTTCTGCGCGCAAACATCGACCAAAATGTGCATTTTCAAGACGTAGACTTACCAACTACTCCAGTTGTTCCGTCGCCGATCTCCTGGTCCTGCAATATCTTATTTATGATATTGTTTCTCGGAAGGCGTCTACTGTCGACCTCTAAGCATTTTCATCGAGAGGATCTAATTTTCTATCATATCTATCTCACCTGGGACTTGCTCAATTCGACCATGAGCTTGGCGATATGATGCTGCACATCCATCTTCTCCATGATCGTCGCTCCGTCGTTCGTGATAGTCACGTCTCCGTCCGGACTCACCTATACACGATATATTTTGTAAATAAATATATTTTGAAAAGTGGCAGGCGTATCGACAGTCTGATGGCTTTATTATTGTATGTCCGCTTTCAGAGTAACGATGCATATCAACTCACGAGCATCTTATCGAGTCCGCGAGGTCCGAGCGACGTTCTCATCGTATTGGCCACGGCACGAGCAGCAAGGATGTGACTCTGAATTCACATTTTAGTATAATTATAGTGATCTGTATTCGCAAATCCCTAGTATCGGAGTATATTCTTTTCATGTTTGTGTAATAATCCACACTAATGGCACGATAGCTGGCTTCATTTAACAGGAAACTAAAATGTAAAATAACAATCGGACTTTGTCAAATTAGATAAAAGATAACCTTGATGGCCTCAACTCCGGTGAGTCTCTTCTGCTTGTCCTGCTCCCTCATAACAATGAAGGGTTGTCCATACTCATCGAAGATCAACTGAGCTTGCCCAGCCATCTTGGATTTGTGTTTGAGCGAGTCGGATAACTCCTGAAGATGTATGGGTTAATCAAGGAAATACAGAACGCAACATACGATAAGCAAAACCGGCGAAATTTAAAATGCAAGAACGAACATTTCGCAAGAAATTCAAATTCGAAGTGAAAACTAGGAATTGGCGAGCTACTTTCCGTTTCGAAATAAATCGCGATATGCAAATTACATGATGGTACGGCGTTCATGAACAACACACGTGAAGAAACAAGAATTCCGAAGAAACAAACTTCGAAATGCGAATTGGGGAACTAGAAGGATCTCGAAGTCTAGGGAAGAAGGCAGTCTGTGGCCGAGGAATGTGAGCACACCATGATTCAAATGCCGGCTATTGAAAAGTGGCTTTGTGGGATTTTTTTCTGGAAAATTAGGTGCGAGAAGAAAACCAGATCATGCTCTAAATCAAACAAGAAATATCAGCATCACTCTTTACGATTTGAAGGCGACAAAACCTTGTGTATAATAAATTTCCTGTGTCGATAGAGTTTTACTGCTCTTGCAAGTCTACAGATGTTCATGGAATGCAAGCAATATGAAATCTTTGAATATTTTTTTGAAAGTATTTATTCGGTTGATTGAAAGAATACAATTGAGGATTTCTCTGCAACTCTGCAACAATGAGCTCATTCTCACGCCTTCCATCATTCTTTCTCTCCAATTCTCAACCAGACTTCGCTCTTTTTCTCCTCTCTTTTTCTTCTACGAGGAACGCGCAAATTCGTGGACAATAGAACTCGTGCCGAATCAGATTGTCCAAAGATGAGTAAGGGAAGGGGAGAGATAATGGGATATGAGGAGAGAGAGGGGGAAGGAGGGACGATCTGCGAAGAGAAGAAGAGAGGATCAGACGAAGGAAGAAACGGAAACTAGAGCGAGAGCATCTAGTAACTCTTTGTGATATGTGGTTGGTCCCATGAGATAAAGGAAGAATATTCGAAGAGAGAGTAGTCTAACCAGCCATTCTTTTACTCTTCTATAGTCCAAATATCAGTACATTCCATCTCGCTTTATCGTTGTACTTTCGTCGCTCAATTCTTCTTTATCGATACCGTATCTCTACCGCATCTCTACCGTATCCTCTCAGATGGTTGGTGGTCGAAGGAGGAAGCGATCGATTCCCGTGGTTCGTCGGACGAGTGAGAATCCTCCTCCAGAGATCAAAGTGGAGTGAGTTCCTTCATTACTTCTATAGTAATCCTACCGTACTCCTACCGCTCACGTCCCTAACGATGGAGGTATCTGGAAACATAGTTGATGTGGTCATCTCGTCTTCTTCTTCAAATCGAGTTAATCCTCATCTTCTTTCTCTTCTCCATCTCTCTCTTCTTCAGTCACACATCCTTCTCTCTTCCTCTCCTTCTGTCCTTCAGTTCTTCCTCTCATCGATCTCGATCCACTTCAATTCCTATTATCTCCTCTCCGCCCCCACATCATCTCAATCCTCTCTTTCAAAGTTAAGTACGAAGACGACATCAGCACCCATCGTTCCTTCTCCATTCTCTTCCTCAACTAGTCAGACTGGTCTTTGTACTTCTCTCCCGCTCAAAGCCTTGTCGATCAGTCGATTCTGACTCATTGGCTCGTTAGATCCTCCTCCAATCACCATTCAACATCTATCTCTCCCTTCCCTCGTTACTCTCCTCATTCCACCAGATGGAATGGCTGTAACTTCACGTGTCTATCTACTCTTTTATCTTCCTGTCTCTTTCCTTTCATCATTCCTTCTCAATCCAATTCAATCCACTGCAAATCCTCCAACTTTTCTTTATTTTCTCGTTCTGTTCTCCTGCTTTTCGTCTATCAAATCTACTTACGGACTGCCTCTCTTCAGCCTACCTTACCCCCCCCC
>LS492828.1:1250341-1269129 GCA_900490845.1 Pristionchus japonicus | reverse complement strand
CCCCCCCATCCCTCCCTCCCTCCACCTCTCCTCCTTCCCTTCCCTCTGTCTACTCCAAACCCCATTTCGGCGATAACTATTTCTGGTATGCTCCCGAATGTTTTCGTATTGACACATTCGCTTCGATGGATCTCACGTTTCGTCGCTAGACGTAGAGACCCTCTCGTTCACTTTCATTAAGTTCGAGAATCAACGCAATAAACAGAACAATGGACGTTCTCTGTAAGCTCATTCTGACGTAGATGAATGTACAGCTCTGAATGAAGATGATGATGCACTAGATTCCCTTGACTTCTTTCTAGAAAATAGAAGTCTACTTCAATCAGATAACTTCATTTTGTCTCTCGTGCAGTCGTAGTTTAGACATCTCTCGAACGAGTAACATTATGCAGATTCCATTTCGGATGAACGCCCTCTCTCTTCGTCCTTTCATACAAAGAAGAGAAGACAGTCCATTCGTCCTCTTCTTCATGACCAATCAATTATGGTCTCAATGATTCCCCCTTCCTTTTTCTCGATTCGGAGAGAGAAAGAGAGGGAGGAGGTCGAAATCTAATCTCATCCCTCTGTCCCTTTCCTTCTATCATTTCTCCTGCTCCCTTCAATTTCGACCTCGGATTCCTTTATTGTCTCCTGTAGTTTTCACACTTCTTCCCACCCTCTCTCCTCCATTGATAGAGTCCTATCGTAGAACGACTCACTCCCTTCTATCTGTTTTCATTCCATTCTTCTCTTCCTTCCTTCCTTCATTGTCTCATTCCTCCTCCATCTCTCTCTCTCTGTTCCACAGAGACATCTCTTTTATTTTTACTCTGTCAACATTCATTCGAAAAGGGAGTAAACTGCAGAGGATTGCTTTGATTGTCCACTATTCCATGACTGGAATCCAACAGTCCCCTTGGTATTCTGTCACTCCGTACCCTCTACCCTCTGAATCCTGAGAACACTCTTTCCCTACTTCTTCCCCATTCCACAACCTCCATCTCCTTCTTATCCTGTTTTCTCTCCTTACATCCGTATCTTGATCTGCCTTCAACAAGACAGATTGTCCATTGCATCCGTTCTGATCTCTCTCCCATTATTCCCTTCCCTCCCCCCTTGTCTCCCTCCTCCTCCTCCCTTCTGACCCCTTCAATTCACACGCTCAGTCCGTTTCTTTCCCTTCACAAGAATCTCCGCTTTCTCTTCTCCGATCTTCAGCTATACAAATTTGCACTAATTCAAGCTCGCCATTTATTATTCTTCGCTCATTTTGCGCACCGAGAATCTTTTCACTTTGTGTCGAGTCGAGAGAACTTCTTCCTTGCACCCATCTAGTCTCCAGCTTGGTATCCGGGCAATGATCATAGGTACCTTGCAGCACTACCTCTCAATCCCATTCTGACCTCTGACTACTTCATAATTCTTCTCCTTCAGAATGTTGGCAGCCCGTCCGCGGGGTGGTCCGGGTGCGGTCTCTCCCCGTCCTCGAAGGATGAATCACTCACTCAATCCTCCCCCTCCACCTCCAGTACTCATCCGGTGAGTAGAGAGAGAGAACCATCTGAGGTTGAGAGAATAGACAGGAAGAGAGTGAAGGTGTGGTCCCTCTTTCAATCTCCTTCTTCCAGTACTCACGATATGATCTCTCCCGAAGAGAGGGAATTCCTGGAGGCGGCAGAGAGAGGCGATCGACCGTGCATCCAACGGTGTCTGGAGGTTAATCCATTCAAAGTAATCGATTACTGCTTACTGTATTCGTTCCTTCCCTTCATCCGGCACGTGACCATTCCCACTCTCTCCTCTCCTTCATTCCTTTCGTGTCCTCGTGTGTTCTGTCATTCAATCCCTTCGTCTTTCCTTCTCCGTCTCAACAGTTTCTTTCCCCTCTAAGGACGACTCTTCTCCCCTCAGTTTTATTTATCCTCTTCTCTTCATCTCTTTCCTCACTTCCGAACACACGAACGAAATGGAATTTCCGTGTGCAGAAAGAGTTGAGGGCGAGAGGAATCGATTGAGTGATGATGATGAAATGTCTACGTACTTTCAGAATTCCAATCTCAACATCAATGCACTCGATTCAATGGGAAGATCTGCAATGGAGATTGCTGTTGATAATGAAAATTTGGAGGTCAACTTCTTCTGCATTGTTTAGAGTGCATTATCTCTTGTTTGGCATTGAGTGACCTGACGAAAAATCAAATACTTGCAGATCGTGAAACTTCTTCTTGAACAACCGAAGATTCGGGTGGGGAATGCCCTACTCTGTGCTATTCGAGAAGGTTGGTCTTTTTTGCCCGTCCAAATCCATTTGGTGCTAGACTCTCCCCTTCCTCTCCCCTTCCTCTATCCTCCCACTATTTCCGATACTAACTCCATAATAGCAGAGTTCTAATCGGATCTTCTCTTTTCGTCTCTCTCGCCTTTCTAATCGACTTCTGGGTCACTAACGGCTGCAGCAAAAACAAAGGGACTCACGGAAGGTGTGAATATTTGCAGGAGTGTACACTCTAGTCGAGATTCTCATCAACCATGAATCAATCACGAAGGAAATGCTTGGTGAGATTTATTTTCTCGATTTATTGCATCATCTCAACACAATCTCAGGAGATGGATGGACCCAATATCTTGACCCAGCAGAAGCTGCAAGTGCTGAATACTCGAGGTATTCTCACCCTTTGTATCATCCGAGATCTCTACGAGTCCCTCATTCAGTGACATCTCTCCCATTATTCTCGCAGCTCATCTCAATCAGTTCGAGATTCTACAGATGCTTCTAAGGTGAGCTTTGCTCTTCTGAATCTAAAGATGATCTTTGATCTCTGCAGGAAAGACGCCAACATCGATGCACCCCATCGGTATTCGTGCATCTGTGAAGTGTGCGATAGAGAACGGTCAGACTAGGTTTTGTATATCTTTCTGACTCTTCGATCTCAGGTTGAACGATTCTCTGCAGTATTCTCTCAAAAGAATCAATACTTTCAAAGCCCTTGCATCTCCTGCATGGATGAGTCTCACTAGGTATCCTAATCCCATTCAGACGATTTGATTTATCTGCAGAATCTCTCATGTTTCTCACGACTTCTTTCCAGCAACGATCCGATCTTCACAGCATTCGTTCTCAGTTGGGATCTCGAACAATTGTCGAGAGTCGAGTTGGAGTTCAAGGATACTTACGCTGAGGTCGATCTCGTGGAGACTCATCCTTATATTTCCTCCCTTTCAGCTATCAGAGCAATGCAAGCAGTACGCGTGCGATCTACTCAGTCAGTGCAGGAGCAGTGAAGAGGTGAGGGAGAAGAAATGGATGACGTTTGATCATTGTATTATTTATAGGTGATAGCAGTTCTCAACAAGGACGAATCGAATCTAGACGAGAACATCGACGTCTGGGCCTCTAAACTAAGCCTTTCTCGACTCAAAATGGCCATCAAGAACGGACAGAAATCGGTAGGCTCTAGAAGGGTAAATTGCATGGGGCTTCAGAAATAATACGTTCCACTGAACTGATTGTAGTTCGTATCACACCCTCACTGCCAACAACTTCTCACTTCCATTTGGTACGAAGGATTCCCTGGAAGACAACAGAGAGGATCCAAGTGAGTGGCCAATTCATTGGAACCTGCCTTGATTCTATTCAGTCTCAACATTCTAATCTGCGTTCTCCTTATCCTTCTCTGGCCAATACTCTCACTCTGCTACATTGTCGTACGTTCTTTCATCAGATTGCGTAGCTGAAGAAAAAAATACACAATTATTTCAGTTTCCGAAGAGTCGAATTGGCCGAATAGTCCGATCTCCTTTCATGAAGTTCCTCTATTATTCCATATCATTCAGTGAGTTTCCTTCCTCTCTCCGTCTCCATTCCCTTTTCCATTCAGGTTGTTTTCTGGTTCTGCTTACCCTTGCCACTTTCGAAGAATATCGGTCAAATAAGGTGGGCACTTTTCCTGTAACTTTTCCGAGGGATCTAACTGTTCCGTAGAGATACTGAAAATCACCTGCCGAAGAAAAATGAAAAAAAAAATATTTGAGGGCGAGAAATATTCAAATCCGATGCCTCGCTCAGCTGATCGAGGACCTGCTCCCACTCTCATCGAAACACTCATCGTCCTATTCGTTATCGGTTAGTTGATTGCATCATCACTCAATTCCTTCCTCCTTCTCTTCAGGAATGATGTGGTCAGAGATGAAGCAGCTGTGGGAAGAAGGGTTGTCCAAATACCGGAAGCAGTGGTGGAATTGGCTGGACTTCGCTATGATTTGCCTATATCTGTGCACTATCTCACTCAGGTGAGAATCATGCTGACTTCTGACCAATGAATTCGTCTCCTCAGAGCTTCGGCCTACTTCATCTTCAGCACAAAAGTTCCCGAGGCAACTCGGTTTCATGTGAGAACTCACTGGGATTCAGAGGAGCCAATGCTGGTAGCTGAGGTATGATTGCATCCATTCTCACTTCAGTAGAAAGAACTAACTTCAGAAGATTACGTTTCAGGCTCTATTCGCCATAGGAAACGTCTTCTCATTCGCGCGTATCATCTATCTCTTCCAAACACATCCCGGACTCGGACCATTGCAGGTTCGTTCTTCCCTTCCTCCGATGATCCTCATCGTTCATGACTTCCTCTTCAGATTTCCCTCGGCAACATGATCTTCGATGTCGCTAAATTCACTCTTATCTTCATTCTCATAATCAGTTCTTTCTCAATCGGACTCGCTCAACTCTACTGGTTTGTAATCAACCAGACCATGAATAATCTGGATAAAAACGTTCTTCATTCAAAAGCGTTCTTCATTCTCATAACCTCGTATCCCATTCATTATTCCTCTTGCAGGTACTACGATCCGGGTACTCCCGTCTGCATGGTCCCTGGGGAACCATGCCAGATGGAGTCGAATGTATTCTCATCAATTGCTGATTCGTACGAGACCCTTCTCTGGTCACTTTTCTCCATCACTAAAGTCGAAGATACTCGTAAGCTTCGTGTTCTTGCCGCTTCTTATTTTACCTGTCCGACAGTTTGTTTTAAAAATACATTTCAGATGTGCTTGAACCTCACTACATCACTCAGACGGTGGGGAAGACTCTCTTCATCACCTATCACATGGTCTCCATTATCGTCCTTCTCAACATGCTTATCGCCATGATGTACGTTCTTTCTGTTCGGAGTTTGACGAGAAGTCTTTTGCATGTGAATCCATTGAAAATTGATTCATGCCCGAAGCAATTGCTCTCCTTCATTGAAGATAAGAGCTAGCCAGATTCTGATTGAATTCATTGCAGGTCTCACAGCTTCCAGACCATCAACGTGAGTCTTACTCAATTTCATTTTTCAAGAATTTAAGCTAAAGAATAACTTCTACATTAAAATAAATTGCAGGACCACGCTGATCTGGAATGGAAATTCCATCGTACAAAATTGTGGATGACTCATTTCGATGAGGGATCCAGCCTATCCCCTCCATTCAACATTATCATTACTCCCAAGGCTTTGTTCGTGTACCTCCCATGCATCCAAAGCGTCATCCCTCTGTTCAGTATCTACACCCTCAACTGCATCTGGAATACGATTCGATGGATGTGTGGAAAGTACGAGTATACGAAGGGAAGGAATCGAGCCACCATCAGGGTAAGCATTCATCCATTCAATCATCCCCTCTGTTGTCCAATAACCCGTCTCTCTCTATCCTAACCACAGTCCTTCTTCCCTTAGGTCTCTCCTCCTCCCTCATCCTCTCAATTGCAGCGTCCTGGCTACTCGAGAAAACAGCATATGATGCAGAAAGATGGAGGTGAGAAGAATAAAGAGAGATGGGAGGAGATTGATCTTTGATCTTTGCAGTCTGTCAATCAGACGAAGAGAGTCAGACGAAGCCACTCACTTATGCTGATATCATCCAACGACTTGTTGCGAGGTAAAAATTGTATTCATCCTCTTCGTTGCTCAATAATAGCTTGCAGATACATCCATCAGACGAAGAAGGGTCAGAAGATGGACGGAGTCAATGAAGATGGTTAGATTTTTATTGATCATTCAGCGTTCAAATATTAATTACTTCAATACTTCAGATCTCCTCGAGATCAAGCAGGACATCTCTAGTTTGAGGTGAGTCTCTCTCCTTCCCTCTCCCTCTCCATTCCTTCCCTTTCCAGATACGAGCTTCGAGACGATCGAAGGAAGGAAATCGTCCGATCTGCCTCTCATATCGATGCAGTCAAGAGAGATATCATGAGGACTATGTCATCTACCACGAGAGCTTTCTCGGCTGGTGAGAGAGGGAGAAGGGAGAGGCGGGGTTGATCTTTGATCTCTTCTAGGTTCTTCTCTCCGTCGAATTCGTCGTCATCGACCGAGTGTCGCTGAGGAATCTGATGATGATGGGTGAGTTTCTTGATCATGAGGTATTGTAAAGATCAATTCCTTCTTTCAGTGATTCTCACTTGGTTCCCACCACTCCCTCAATCTCCATCAAAGACGATGAAGGTATGCTCCTCCCTCCTTCCTCTGATCGACATTCCATCTCTTGCAGACTACATCGTCCTTCCAGCCACAACTCGTCCTCCCTCTCCTCCTCCTACTGAAGATCCTCCTCCCATTCCATCCACTTCCACTATCACTCTTCCCGCTCCTCTCTCTCCCGCCATACACACCAACAGCAGTGGTGAGATCGGGTCGAAGGATGAGACAATAAATAAGCGATTTTATAGTTGCAGCCCTTCGATCGTCCGCTCCCTCCTCTGCTTCTCCTCGTCATTCTGCATTGAGGAAGACTGAGACTCAATTCTCATTCAATCTCAAGAATGCAAGTCCAAAGACGAATAGAAGGTGACAAATGGCATGAGTGAACCAAATCAACTACTCTTCAAACAGATTCGACCCCCCTCCTGGTGCTCTCGAAGCGATTCAGAAGCTTCGTGAAGATTTGAATACTCGATTGGATGCACTCACTGAATCGATCTCTCCTCGTAACAATCGAGTTGGATTCATCGATGATGTGACCAAGGGAGAGCACGAAGGAGAGAAAAAAGAGACTCACTCTACCCTCCCTTCCCATCCAATATGATGAGAATGCTCAATTGCTTCAGCTCACTTATTGTTTCACTTTCCACAATTCAAGGGAAGAGTCTTTCTTCCCAATGTTATCCTTCACTCTCATCCACTTATCACAGCTGGTATCATTGTTAGTGTTAGAGACAGCTTCAATTCCCCCTCAAGAATTCTTTCGCATAATACACGATTCGATCACATTCCTAACGGGTTCCCCATTCACAGCCGATAAAGATTCATCCTCATTCATTGATTGGAATTCTTCATAATGGACAAGATACATCTTTATCGAGAATACTACATACAAGTATCTCCAACTGAAAGAGTAGATCAATCCTTTCTCTCTGCCAGTCTCTTCTTCATCAAACCATCGGCCACTTCATCGATTGATTTCCGTCGTTTCTGAACGAATTCTATCGAATGGAGATTTGGAGAAGATATCAGAGACGAACCTTATTACGAGAGATTGAAGATGACGGAGTGAGAGAAGGAGCATTGAGTGGCTTAGTCTCTTGAGGGAAGATCGAATTGAGGAGCTTAATAAACCAATTGATCTTTGATCTTCCACTTCTGATTCTTCTCACCTCACTCAATCGATGCTGCTCCTGTTGAGTTGAGATGAGAAGAGTCGTGAGTAGATTGCTGTCCTTCTTTAATTCCTCCACGAGAAGATCGAAGTCAGGAGAAGAAGAATCGATTCCCACGGGAATCTCCCAGTCTTTCGATCGGATCGATTCCACTGAGGGAAGAAAAGGAGGAGGAGGAGGGGGTACGGTACTCGACGAGGATACGGTAAGAGAGGGGAATACGGTACCCTCCTCAACCTTTCGGCGACGATCAGCACCCGTTACGGCGAGTACTCCTTCCAGAGACGAAACTCCTCCTCTGAAGAAGATCGTTGAATCACAAACAAACTCAGATTGAGGGAACGACCTGAGAACCTAATGAAAAGTGTGATATGAATGAGATAAGAAAGAGAGTACTCACTTAGCGACAGTCCTGATATGGGCATGGAGGGTCTTCTTGTCAGTGAAGGCCCAATTGCAGCAGGCACAAGTGACCACTCCAGTCAGGCAATGCAGAAGGAGGAAGTGGTATCGGAGAGTCGTTGATGCTGCAATCGCACCATTCGATGAGAACCCCCTCCAACCCAGATCTTGCCAATCAACTCCCTCCTCTCACCTGGAATGGTCTCCTTGCATTGGATACAGTAGTGGCATCCATTGTGTACTCTCAATCGATGGCGAGACAGCGAGGCAGAATGGGCGAAGTGACTAGTGCAGAGAGGACATTTGAAGTTACCTGCAAAGTTGAATCATCCATTGACTTTCTAGAACTGACGCTAACTCAGAACAGAATTGCATACCTTTGCGATAAGAAGTATCCCTCTTCGTCTTCTCCTTCTTCAATTGATCCATGGTGGGTCGACCGCTTCTCTTTCAATTGGAGACTACCGAGTGAGGGAAGCACTACTCCATCCCTCACTTCTCCTCTATGTAAATCGATTACCATCATCGAGTATGAAAATGTGACCAATTCAAGTCCTCTAAATCCCTCTTTAGCATGTTCTCAGTGATGCCTGTGAAATCATGTCTCATCATAATTACTTTATCTACATAATCATGTACATTTTGCACTACATAGATTGGCAAATGTAATCAATAATACACTATCGTCCGGGATCTCAATCTGACTAATACACTGCGTATATGAAAGTACTCAACTGGAGAGATGATTAGACTGGGCGTCACTAAAAATACACATACAAAAATTGTCAGCAATACAAAACCCGAACAATACAAGATATATGGACCGTATGAAACGGAGATGCACCGACTAGAGAGAGAGAGAGAATGAGTCCACTGGGGGAAGGAATGTTCTGGTTGCACCCATATGTTCAATCTAATCTATACACTTACATGATCACTAGAGCTCGCGAAAGGGGGCGGAGACTGTGATTGGAAAGTGGGCGTGGCGTGTGCAGACTGCACATTCGTAGCAGGAGCATGCCAATTCGAGACTACGTCGCGAGCCTTAATTTCACTTTATTTTTTACAGTAAATACTTTTATAACTATCATAATACTCTACTGTTCTACCACTGTCCTCTTACATTTTTCAAACCAAGTATAAATGTAGAATAAAAGAATCCCCTTGTGAAATCTGTCTTCCTCACTTGATAGAATAGAATATAAGCAGACTCCGAGTTCTTCTGCAGTCCTCCATCAGAGAGTCCGAAGAAGTCTTCGATCGTCGTGCATTCGATCTTCTGCAGGTACATTTCTCACCCCTTTCTTTACTCGATGCCATCAATTGAATGGACCATCTCACTCACATCTACAATATCATCATCGAACAGCAGCCAGAAGTTGTTGCTCTTCACTACTGTGATGTAGTGGCCTCTGCAATTCAATTGTCCTAATTTATCATGGCGAAAACCATGGAAAAAATAGTTTTGATTATTAGACTCTCGTAAATCTTTCTCACCTATTGGGCGTCGCTCCACAATGGACGACGACAGCCACTAGATCGTACAATCGATCGCCATTCACTGCATCGTCTGACTGCAATACAAATATTCAAAATATTGTCAAGTATTAAGATTAGTTTCATTAGAAAGTCATTCAAAAAGGTACGAAAAATATTTTGCAAAAACCCACGACGTTGAATAATCTCAGTTCGAGAGGGAAGAGAACTCGATAGGAAAGTTTCGTGTATCGAGAGAGCTGATCAACGTATTTGAATCTGAAGATAAAGAATTATTTTATTCATGCATGTTTAATTTTTTTTAAACCAATCAAATGAGCTATATGACTCCATATGGAAAAAGGAACCTCTTGAGATGGAGAGCGAGCATCTTGGGAAGTTTCTTGATCCTCATTCTCTTCTGTGCCTCTTGTTTCGAGCAGCATGCTTCACAGTAGTACTTCTGATCGGCACAGAGTGTCTCCGTCGACGAGAACACCTGCGATCACACCATTAGAGAATTTATTCTAGCATGCGGGATATATGGAACGATAATGCGTGTATCAACAACTAACTCTGAGACAGTGAGTGATGGATGCATTCTGTTCGATATCGACAGAGAGATCGATAAAATCTTCGTCCTTCGATGATACCTGAGAGATAACTTTTGATCAGCAATCATCATTATGCCACTTACCGTTTCGCAATTGAGACATCTAGTCTCATTAGTGAGAGTTCCTTGGAATATATCGTGCACCCAAGTCTGATCAGATTTTGATGAACTGAAAGCAAGGGAATAAAGAAGACTCTACGCGAGTACAATAAAAATGTATCATCCACTTTTCAACTGCATGCAACCGTACCTCGGATTCTTCTCACAACTGGCTCCACTCGCATTCATTTGTGGAGAAGGAGTCTGACCAGAAGGAGACGTTGTTGACGACCGCTTGTTCGGACCATTCGATGCCTGAAATATCAACAATGCCACTTTATAACCTTAAGCAGGTTGACACGTCACTGTCAAAAGGTCATGAACTTATAAAAAAAGGTGGTTTGATATATATGGTTACCTTGGCAGCAGCTTTCTCTCTCTCGGCTTTCTTCTCTTCAAGGAGAGTCTCATTTATAGTATTGAGAAGATAATTGAGGAATTCATGAGCATCTTGCTGCATGTAATTATCGAATAACTCTGAAATTCGAATAATTATAATATTGCGATGGTCAGGGGAGGTGCCTTGATTTGAATATTCCAGCTTACCATTCTCCTTTTTCAATTTGGTGATGAATCTCTTGGGAGCAATCGTTCCCACTCTTCTCTTCTGGGTGGCGATATTGTGAAAGAGATCGGCCAGACATGTCAGGAGATTCTCTTTCTGACTACCTGGAAAACAATTATATGAGGATTAAGATCAAGTGGGAACACCCACCCGTCTTCTTGAGATGCTGCTTGTATTGGAGAACTTTCTCTCTAAACGGACGACAGAAGTAAAGAGCTTGAATGACCGAATTGCAGTAACATGTGTTACCGAACTGAAACGGATAAGAAGTTATATAAAATGTAGTCAGAACTACGCCATAGACAAAACGCAAGGCAACAACATAAGGACAAATGGGAGCTCACATTGACGAGCCCGTAATAGTGTTCATTCCCGAAGAACTGGTCGGAGTTGATTTCCTTCTCGAGTTGAGATGATGCACTCGCTCCCTAAGAACACATTCAAATTGTTTACCCAGCCAAGGACCAAAATAGAGAAAATGAGAGATATGAATCGATTGAAGCTGCGCTCACCATTATTGAGAGATTATTTGACAGCCGGTGGTAGAAGTTTCACGTTTTGAGGGAAGTGGAAGAAGAGGACTAGCACATTTTGACTACTAATCGGGTTAAAGTGGCTGTAAACTCCCTAGAGAGCTTACAAAAACCGAGTGAAACTCATGGTCAAAGAAAATTATTTTCCTTACAGTAAACTTTTGAGCGCTTATCACGAATTGAAAAGGCAATTCGCATTTTTGTTCTCGGTTTTCTCTTTGTTCTCATTTCTCTTGATCGTTTTCTTTGTTTCAGTAGGTCCGCGATGACAAGTAGTAAGGACTCCATAAGCTTACGATCATTGTTAGCTGGGGCATCAGCAGGTGATCCTTGCTAAAATATTTCGATTTAATTTATGCCTTTTCTTCCTTATTACATTTTTTCAGGGTTGGCTGTTGATCTGACTCTCTATCCCCTTGATACAATAAAGACGAGAGCTCAATCCTCACAAGGATTCGCAGCAGCAGGAGGTCTGCGAAATTTGTACAGGTCGGTAACATTTTCCCATGGGTTCTGTACCGTAATCGTCTGCAGTGGTCTCGGATCTGTGGCTCTTGGTTCTGCTCCAGGAGCAGCCATCTTCTTCTGCACTTATCAGACCACGAACAAATTGATCGGAAGGCATGGTTAGTATTCGGAGAGTAGATCATCCATATTACCGTATCTCAGATGCATTCTCACACGCATTCGCTGCGGGAATCGGAGAGATTCTCGCTTGTACCGTACGAGTTCCCACTGAATTAATCAAGCAAAGGGCTCAGGTATTCAATTCGTGAAGATTCTTATCGCTTCCTATAGATTCATTACACTGTGAAGAAATATCGTTCAGGCGGACTCCTCTCGAAAAATCTCTTCGATTTTCCGTGAAGTTCTTCGATCTGATGGATTCCGTGGATTATTCCGAGGTTATCGATCAACGATCGCCCGAGAGATTCCATTCTCACTCATTGAATTTCCTCTGTGGGAAGCACTGAAGAAGACTGCAGCGAGAAGACAAGGAAGGGTACGGTATCAGATGGAGATTGACTAGTAATGACGCAATCATGTTCAGCCAGACTGTTCTCCTTTGATGGGTGCAGCATGCGGCAGTCTGGCTGGAGCTGTCGCTGCAGCACTCACGACTCCCCTCGATGTAGTCAAGACGAGGATTATGCTGTCGACTGGGAAGGAGAGAAGGAGAGTGGTTGAGACTCTCAAGGAAGTATACAGGTACCAGTTGCTACTACTTATCCTATTTTGATCCTCGATACCTTCTGTATCTCCGATCAGCGTTTTGATTTCAGAGAGGGTGGTATTCCCCGTCTCTTCTCTGGAGTTCTTCCTCGTTCTCTGTGGATGTCATTGGGAGGATTCATATTCTTCGGTGCCTATGAAGTCACGTCTAGTCTCACGCAGAAATTCATCTAAATGTGAAGAGTTGTAGCTAGTTGATAAGATTGTTATCTAGATTAGTTGTTATCTAATTGTTCTCAGATATCTCAGATTGCGGGTGTGATTAGATTGTTGATTTTTTAGTGTTTTTTCTGTACTGATAAATTGTTTTATGCCAATAAAAAGTTTTACAGGTAAATTATTATCATGCGTAGAAAAAATTACATCGATCTCAGATCTCAACGACAATATTAAGTCAAAATTTTTTATTGTTATTTATGTTTTATGTTTTATGTTATTATGTAATTGAATAAGCACATTAAAATTAAAATACATATCAATAAATATCGAATCTGCTCTACAGTGTCCACTTACCGTAGTCAATTCAAACCGCAGTTTGAGCGGGAAGCTGCCTATTTTGTGCCTGATGCGTTTAATCGATTTTTCCTATATAATTATCACATTTTGTAACGTTTCTACACCATAGACGTTATCAGGTTATCGTGTTTCATATTAAGCCAAGGCTCATTCCCTCTCCACACTACTCGGCCCGTCAAGAAGGGCTATATTGAATCAAGACAGGATCTGCAAAATGGAAGATATCGAGGAGGCCGCACAGGTTCACTTTAACTTTCTGGGCATTAGTGAATTGCTTAATTAAGCGCATCATGGAGCGTGCTCGGCAGCGTAAACAAAAGATGAGTGCGCAAGAAGGAGACGAAGAAAATCAGCTACCCAATGGTGAGTGGTGTTGTTCCATTGCAACTCATATTCAGACATAGATATATGCATTGTAATAAAAAAAAAATCAATTTTAGCTGGTGGTTCGAAATCGGTATTCAAGCCCCGTGAATCTTCTCCCTCTCCACCTCCTCCTCCTTTGCCATCTGTCCCTTCACCCGTCGTTGATGCTGACGTGAGTATTTATTGTATTTTTGCTTGAATGCGAACCTAATTTTATCTCCGCCAACGAAGACAAATGTTTATTATCTTCAGGAAGAGCGTCGTACATTCCGCAAAAGTCGCTTCTCTGCTCTGGCGAAAGCAGAGGATGACTGGGAGTGTGATATTCCATCTAGAAGAACCAAGGACGATTTCATGAAGGGAGCCAGTCCCAGACTCAGCATCGGAGAAGTTTGTATTTCAGTGCAGACCAATTCTCTATTAGTCTAATGCTCCGCTAATCTTTAATCAAAATTGGCACCAATTCATTAAAAAATTTTCTCTTCAGACTCGCCCCTCTATCCTCTTTTCCCCAGCAGGAGGTCGCAGTCCTCTCAAGGAAGTAAAGAGTGAGTCACACATGACAGGAAATACCATTGGACAATGGATCCATTCGAATTCGAATCATTTTGCGAATATACTGAAGTAATGATTATTTCAGGTCCGTCGAAGATTCAGCTGGAGACTCTGACTGAGACCACAGAGAAGCGCCGCATTCAGTTCACAACTGTTCATGAGGTTTGTTTGAATTTGTAGTGCCCTCTTTCAAATGATACTGCATGGTATCTGTTGCTTGAACCTGCTTTGACTGAAATGGCGCTTGTCAGTCATCGAACGATTCTTCGGCTCATCACGAGACTAGTTCGACTGTCGGAGCATTCACTTCCAAAGAGGTACAGTGGACACTCTCATGCACTGCACAACAATCACTTCCGGTATTTGAATGCAGTCGTTTGAGTGTTGTCCCTTATCAGGTCACTTCCTTCGTTGATAGAGAGAAGAGGGAAGAAGAGGATGAGGAAGAGTTTGGAGTCCAGACTTCTCTCAAGGTATCAGAGGAAGTAAATAGACGGATTGCAATATGCACTTGTTGTCTATCCGAATTACACACTGATATATCAAGGTCATCCATCTCTCATTTTCCTGATTTTGAAATGTGGAACTCTAGTGAAAGTCGAGATGGGTGTCATAGATAAGCACACACCGGGTGGACGCACGGGCATGGGAAAGGAATGAATGTTGTAAAAATGACGTAAATATAATAATTAAGAAGGATAATCGCCTTGCTAACACCTCTGCCTCGTCTCTTCTCTGCTCTCCCAAGCCATTCGTAAGCACTCCCTCACTGCAGCTTTCTATCCTGTCTATGTCTGCTCATTCCTTGCAGAGCACTTCCGTGGTCAATGCTTCTCACTCGCCTGTTCGTTTCGTGAGTCGTCCACTAATCGTTCCCTTATTTGTCCTACCGTTTTCCTGATTGTTATCTCATCTTCTCCCTCAATTGCAGACTCCAACATCTTCGTCTCCGATCAGAGCTGAAGCCAGAATGAACATTGCCTGCACGATACGTACGTTTATTTTTTTTAAACAAACGGATATAATGAAATAATTGCAGCTCTGGACATCTCGTCGATTTCGCCTGCGGCTCACAGGACTCCCATCTATGGTGAGCTATCGTCCATCTCTTCCAACCAACTCCAACGATGATGCAATATGCAATAATTCTTCTCCTCTCTTCAGGTGCCTCAGGCAGAAACGTGCTGGAATCTTTGGAGAGAGGCTCGATCTACACGAGTTCGCCCAGTCAGGTAGGGAGGGAGGAGACGTGAGAAGGGAGGTAGATGGAGTGCCATTCCAGATAACTCCCTCCACTGCGAAGCACTTCTTCGCGCAATTGCCATCGGTACGATTTGTTTGATTATTTCAATCTTTACATCATAAATGACAATTAGTTGAAATAATGCGTTGCAGAGTTCGCCAATGCGTGGAGGAGATAAGGGAGAGGAGTCATCTCCCGTGAGGAATGCCGCTCTCTCTTCTGCCAAGGCTACCATCTACAGAAAGGAATTGGAGAAGAAGCTCAAGAGTGGAGAGGCCAGCGTACGTCTATTTTTCATTTCTCAGATCTTTCCGTGCCTTCCTATCGCCATCCAAAAGAATCTCTCTTGCGTAGATGCCCCGTCCCGCTCCATCTTCCGTTCCCTCAATGCGAACTGTCTCGAGAATCGCCGTGCCTCAGGGAACAATCACTCCCTCCATTCATACTGGTCAGTCCTCCTCCCTCTCCCTCCCTCCCTCATCCTTGCCTCTCTCAGGAGTCCGCACCCAATGGCGTGGATCGTCGAACACTCCGGTAGTCGCGGGGGCTGATCCATCTGAGAAGACTGTTCCCGATGTGAGGGCCACCAATCTAGCCTCTCTCAAGAGCAGATGGGAGGTAAGAGAAGAGATGAGAAGGAGAGTGATGGTATCCCCTCCCTTGCAGTTCTCAGCAGCAACGGGCACTCCTCTCCATCCGGATAAGAGTGAGAGAGATCTGCTCGATGAAGCGAAGAAGGAGAGCGAGAAGGCTACTTATAATAAGGTACCACCCTCTCCTCCGATTGGATCTTGATGAGACACCCCTTTGCAGTCTGGGAATACGTCAGTGACGACTCCCCGCAAGAAGGGAAGAGAGGCTGAAGAGACGAGTGCAGATGCGAGGAAGGTGAGAGTGACCCTCCTGGAAGGGAGGAGAGTGTTCCATTTCAGTCTCTGACGTCATCTCCAGTGGGTAAGTCTCCTCGTCTGAGTCACTACAGACCGGAGTCAATGGAGGAGGAAGGACCACTCGAGAGTGGAGAGGAAGAGGATATGATGGAGGAAGATGTGAGTGATGAGAGAAAGGGAGGAACACTGCTTGGATTAGTTGATCAGCATGCAATCACAATGGGAAAGGTGCTTCACCCTCACGCTTCTCACTAAATTCATTCAATCAATATTCACCCTCTTCGTTCCTACTGTAACCCCTGTATACCCTCGCTTTCTCCCCTCAGGAACGCGAGGCTAGCCGCATCATCGACAAGGCTTTCTCATTCATGGAGGGACAGAAGAGCCCCTTCAAGGTACGGTAGAGTGGAATCAATCGAACGGAAACATCAGATTTCATTGTCTTGTGGGAGGTGGTGGTAATCAAGTAGATGCTTCTCACATGCACACGCCATCAATAGTCTTCGGAACATTGTGACAATAAGATGTTCAGTCTGTGGCTTCTCTGGAGAAAGTGATTGAGCAGACGGAAGATGAAGAAGAGAATGTGAGGGAGGAAGAAGAGAGAAGAGAGAGGGAAAGGAAGAAGAGGGAAGACGATGAAAGAGAAGAAGATATGAGATGGAAGAGAGAACAGGTATAACAACGGATAGTTCAATCCTGGTGATACAACCGATTTTGCAGGAGCGTTTGGCTCGTGAGGAAGAGGAGTTGCTGAGAGAGAAGGAAGAAAGGGAGAAGCCCAAGTTCACTGTTTGTTTTTATTCATTCTTCTTTTTATACCTTTTTTTATTGGATCGTTCTCACAATTCCATGCTCAGGCTCCTCCCCCTCCCGAGGCATCGATGCGTGAAGAGAAGGAGGAGGAAGAGCAAGATGAGAATGTATTGAGATTTATTTTAACTTCATGTTTAAATTATGCTGTTAAGGGCAAAAAGCTGGTGCACACGATATCCTTCTACAGAAAGAAGAAGTCGGAGAAGAAGGACAATGCTGGTACGGTAGAATGGACACGATTATCGATTTCTCCTTTAACAATACCGTATTGTAGCAGGCCACGAGACGATGGACTACCGTATGTCGTCCTCTTCCGCCCAGGATTCTATGGTCACTGATTTTATTATGTGCTTTGTAGCAACCGCTTTCCATATGTAATCCATAATGGCTGAGTAGCACGTGCATTGCAGGTGATTGGAGGACAGGATCGAACGACGGAGCAAGAGGAAGAGGAGTTGAGAGCTGAGGAGGTGAGGAGTACTCCCTCCCCTCTCTCCTATTCATCTCTCCTTTGCAGTCTCGTCTGCAGCAGTCCCTCGCAGTGCAGCATGAGCACGTGGCACAGGCCAGAAGAGCTCTCGACTTCTGCAGTAAGACACAGTTCAGAGGATCCAGAGAGGAGGTGAGGAGAAGGGAAGAGGATGGTAGAGTCAATCCCCTTCCTTCAGGTGGATGCACAACGCGCCCTTCTGATCGCCTCTGAGACGAAGAGACAGCTGATACAGGCACTGGATGATATACGGTGAGAGAGGAGAGAGGGAGGGGGAGAAGAGTGTCCCTTGCAGGAAGGGCGATATTCGACCGGTGGATGGACCGAGAGGAGCGATGAGAATAGGACCCATCTCCATCCAGTTGGTCAGAGACTCTATGGCCCATCCTGGTAAGAGAGGGAGGGAAGGAGGGAGAGGGGGAAGATGTCTCTCGTTCAGACACAGTGTACTATCTGATCGTGCTGCTTCGTCATGGAGGCCAACTCACTCACACCTCACTCGTCACTTATGATCCCGCTGCTAGGACTATGGGAGGAAAGGTGAGAGAGAGAGAGAGAGAGAGAGAGGAGAAGGGTGGGAAGAGATCACTCCCTTTGCAGTCAACGGAGGTCGAGTTCTGCCAGTATCTCAATCTGGAGAGACTCCCGCCCGATTTCAGCTGCATGGTCGAAGTGTGGGCATTGGTGAGGAAGGTTCCCTGAGATAGATCAATCGATATTCCGATGGGTATAACTCTATGGTTCAGTGCACTCGTCGTGAGCAGATCGGCCACGAGGACAAGTACAAACTCAAGGGAGGAACCATGAAGAAGAAGGTAGAGACCGAGATTACTTTCAATTTATCTAAATATTAAAAAAGAAATATGAAAATATTTATATTCGAGACAATACTCAAGCGAAACAGTCAAGTAAACATTCCAAGAGTGAAGAAAAGTGTTCGGTTTGCACTAGTGAAAGAAGATCGGTTAATAAGAAAATTTAAAACCTCAATGTTGAGATTCAACCCATTCAAGAAAAAGACTTGCATTGACATTAATAAGGTACCGTATTCCACCCCCCTATCATAACCTCTATCTTCCCCTCAGGAGTCAGTGTTCTCCAATCTGATGGGAGGATCGTCAGACAAGCAACAGCCAGTAGTTCAGATTGATGGAAGAAGGACCGAGATGCCCTCGTTCAAGATGATGGGACGGTAAGGGATTGACTTTCGATTGGACTCATCCTGAGGGAACGATAGTATTGACGTCCTCCTCTTTCAGCACTCGTCTGGACATAAACAGTGCAGAGAGGAGACGATTCACTCTCGAGGATACGTGCCATCCACTGGAGGGAACCATCGCTCTCAAGATTAAGAGGTACGGGAGGGGGGGGGG
>LS492828.1:1231235-1250241 GCA_900490845.1 Pristionchus japonicus | reverse complement strand
CTGGCTGGTTCTCATAGATCTCTCGACGTGTGCATCGGATGGAGTGAAACAGGAGGCGGATCAAGATCTCTGTCCCTTCCCCAATTCATTCCATGTCGATGTGTGGGTTCCCAAGGATGGAGCCGCCAGTGCCAAACAACTCGAGAAGCTCAGGTAGACAGCTCTAACCAATCATGCCTCTGTATCCAGTTTTGTACCCCCTTGCACATCACATCCATTCTTCTCTCCTTTGCAGAGTGTTGATGGCAGCGGATCGTAAGGAGGATCTCTCCCTCTGGCTGGACATCCTCAACAAGACCATCAGGAATCTGCTCCTCTGGACTGCCAAGAGAAATGCCTGATCTGGTTACGGTAGCCCCTTCTCTTTCCATTCACTAATACACGTCGTCTACAATAATCCCAGTCATTGCAAATCCATACAGAACCTGGTCTTTATCCTTTTATCTTCCCTCTCCATTCTGCAACTATTCTGAGATTAAACAGTCCTATCCTTTCATCATTGATTCATTCTCATCTCTAGCTTGTTATTCTCTTCTAACTATCAATAGCTACGTTACTCGATTGCAAAATTTTCCTCTAAAGTATGGCCAGTAGAGAACTTTGATGCATTCAGTTGTCTCTTCCTTCCTATACTGGAAGCTTCTGATCAATCTTAGACACAGAATGTATGTATTTTACTCGTGTAGTTATCCATCTCGTTTCCATAATATTAGATATTATTCTGGGAGCAAAAATTAGTAATTTTCGCAGTAATTCCTTGAATACGGCCTAATTCCTCCTCCTTATTATTCGCTTTCGAGTTGCCTTGCTAATCCTAACCAGACCTCAGCTTTCAACCCCAACTCTGATGATTTCTCTCCTATAATGATCTACCCAAGTATTCAGTTATGACTCCTTCTCACTGATTTCTCTTCTCTCTGTATGTAATAAAAGCTTGGTAACAAATATATTCTGTTCGCAATGATTTGTTGGTTCATGAGTACCAAAGAGAATTATTGTTGTGTGAGGAAATGGTGATGTTCATGAAAAGTCGGCGAATATGAAGTTGAACTCATTCCACTGTTGGTTGCCACTATTCTTTATTATTTTTGCTATTAAACATATCTTAGAACATTATTTAAGATGGTAGATCGGATAGTGAAGGGTGGAATTGAAATGGAATCAACTGGAGACAGCCGACCTCTCTATTACTGCGCCCCCATGGTTAGATACTCAAAGTAAGTTTTTTTATTCATTTGGATCATTCTACATTATAAGATCACAACCTCCGCATTGAATGCTTTTAAAAACCATTAGGAGTAATCCCTCTTCCTGATTCAGACTGGCCTTCCGCAATCTAGTCCGTCGTCATGGAGTGGATGTCGCCTTCTCTCCCATGATCTATGCTAGAAACTTCCTCGAATCAGAACACGCGAGAGTCAGTGAATTCGCCACCCATCCAGGTAATGAAGAAACTATTTGTGGGAGTTCTGTGACTAAATTTAACTTATGTTTCTCAATTTTCACGGTAGTTATGAGGGGGATTTTTAGAGTGTGATTAATTGAAAATAATCAATACATCTCTTCAGATGACAAGCAGACAATAGTTCAATTCGCCGCGAACGAACCGGAAGTGTTTGCTGCAGCTGCAGAGTTAGTGTACAAGTGAGTTGTAAGAGAACCCGATTACATAGTGATGACGCATTCCATTCAGTTACTCAGTTGGGGTGGATCTTAATTGTGGCTGTCCGAAGAGTGATGTGAGACAGAAGGGATTCGGAAGTTCTCTTCTCAATAAACCTGGTGAGATATTCTAAACAGTGATTTCGAATGTGAGAAAGAAAACAGGGTATTCTTATATTTCTGTACATCAGAACTTCTGGCGGATATCGTGAGACAGACGAGAGCGAGGATTTCCGATCCAGATTATAAGGTGAGAAGGAAGTTTAGATTGTCGATCCATTGTTTCTCATTGTAGGTCTCTCTCAAGATCCGTGTTCACTATCCCCTCGATAAGACTATTGATTTGTGCAGGAAGGCTGAGGCTGCTGGGGTAAGTTTTTTTTTGCCTTTGAAACGATCAAGTAGGTAGTTGCTCTCTATGCAGGTATCCCATCTAACAGTTCATGGTCGAACTCCTTCGATGAGATGCGAACCTGTCGATTATGATGCCATTCGCACGATTGTTGATGCAGGTGAGAGAAGAAGGGAAGGTGGAGATGAGTAACCAACGCTGGGCTTTGTGGGGTTTACGAGGGGGGTCAGGCGCAATTTTTCGAAAATCCAGATTCGGGCAGGCGCAAATTTTTTTAAGATAGTCGCGAAATACGGGAAATACTGAGCGACGTGTGCTCACTCAAGAAAGACAGATAGAGTAAAGTAAGGCTTGTCAAGGGAAATTATTGCAAATCCTAGACTCCGATGCATTGTTGGCCTATGATTTTTTGAAAAGTTTTTGAGAGCCTATTTTCATTAAGTTCAAACCTTTTGAAAATTTACCAGAATACATATCTTTTGATGCTCTATCGAATGGGGTATCACACATGGGGTTAAAATCACTTTGAAAAATTTCAAGATCAAAGATCAAAGATCAACATTTGGATTCAATTTTTCGGCTGAAGTGTATCCTACCCCTAGAGACTTTAACGACCAAGTATGAACTAATGAGGGCGATTTTAGCTACTGTGCCACTCTCTAGTACGTTCTTACGGAGATCGCTGTTTACCCCCGTTTTTCACCGACATTTTTAAATTTTCACTTAGGCGACTGCCCGTCTGTTGTCCTCTTGCCTAATGGTACCTGCAGTCCAAAAATCTAAGGCTTTCATTGAGAAACCAGGAAGTATTGCCATCGGGGCTTGACCGGGGTTAGCCCATTATGAAAATCCTGGCAAACCCCACTCAAACCCCGGTCCATTGCTCTTTTGTTTGTTGACCAAATCCTTAGATTTTTGGACTACAGGTACCTTTAGGCAACAGGACAACAGTCGGGCAGTCGCCTAAGAAAATTTTCGAAAATGTCGGGGTGAAAACAGGCGTTGAAAATTCGCAGGATTACTATATTTACCATTTTTCAACAATCGTTTGTAAACTTGTTTCTTTATGAAATCCTTAGATTTTTGGACTATAGGTACCTTTAGGCAAGAGGACAACAGACGGGCAGTCGCCTAAGTGAAAATTTAAATATGTCGGGTGAAAACGGAAATTTTTTTTTGAACTTTTGACCAAAAATTGAACTTTGATCTTTGAAAAAATATTTTGGGTTTAGGCATCGTCTGAGGGCTCATTCGAAAGAGGATAAAATATTATGAAAAAGTACAAACGTCCGAAGAATTTCATCCATTTTAAGGAAGTTACACGTCACAAAAGATCAAATACCCTAATTTTAACACCTATTTGCCTGGCTAGCTGCCATTTCTAACAATAAGTTCAGATTTTCAGGTATTATGTGTGAAAGGGTTGCATTTTCACGGCGAAAACCAGAAAGTCACATAAGGGTAAAAATTTATTTTGGGAGTTATCTCGGGAAAATTTCTAGAGTCTCACCCTACTATAACTAGAGGGAGCACGATTACATTATGATCCTTTCTAGCCTACGAATACTCCAATATCACACAGTAACTCGATTTTGTGCAGTCGTTATGTTAATGATGAGGTAGCGCGCGAAGCGCGCATAATTTCTTTTTGGGCTTCTCACCCCGGGGAGGCGCAAATTTTATTCCGGGCAGGCGCAACGGCAGACCCTAACCCCAAAAAGGTACACCATTGTGAGTAACCATTGCAGTGAATGTGCCTGTGATAGCCAACGGAGACATTAAATCACTCGACGATGCTACCAGGGTAAGAAACCTCAGCTTTAAAATGTGTTTTTTAATAAATGAAATTGTGGAAAGGTCCTCACAATCCTCTTCAGGTAACGTCTGAAACAGGTTGTGCAGGTGTGATGTCAGCCAATGGCCTTCTCGCTAATCCATCCTTCTTCGAGGGAGAAGAGACGACCAGTGCACAGTGTGTGAGGGATTGGGTTAGGAGAGTCTATCGTTGTCTGAGGAAACCTTTGGTTCATTTCAGTTAGAAATCTCAGCTAATCTGGGCGTTCCTCAGCCAATATTCCATCAGCATCTTGTCTATATGCTCAGAGATTCACTCACTCCTCAGCAGAGAAGGTGAGAGGAGGAGAGAGGACATTCTAACCATCTCTCCTTCCAGATTATTCAATGAGTTATCATGCCGGCCTGCTGTGGAAGAGTTCCTCGAACCATTGCTGAGAGAAGATTAGATAAATATTCATAGGTACTTGCTCATTCCCTTCTCTCGATTACTCTAGTCACGGGTATTATTGTTGATGTTGGTCAAGTTGTTGAGTTTGTATTTGAAAGATAAATGGTTTTGCTTTCAAGATGATTAAAAAGCACAAGCAAGCTAATCTAATCTACTTATCAGTGCATTCGTCTAAGACAGACCTCTGGGGAATGTTGTTTCTTACTTGTTAGCCTTGTTTTGACTGCCGACACCCATCTAATTAAATTCACTACCGTTCATCGTTCAGGTAATGGAACGATGAACGCTCAATCGCTCAATCGATGACGATGAGTACGCGAACAATAAAAGCACGAGAGAGAAGAAGGCGATCAAACGTGCGTAAAGAGGAGCTGGAAGAGCTCTTCTGTATTTACAGGTCTGTGTTGATTTGTCACTGATAATTCAGTATTTCACTGTTTCGTGCAACTTGCAACGACCAATCATATTTGCATCCCTCTACCTCCTCTCCTTCGTTACCCTCCTCCATCCATTCTTATTCCTAGTCTCCATTCGAAGCGGTCGGCCCAGTCCGGTCAGTCGATCTCCCCCTGGGTACCCCATGGGATCCTAGCTACAGTAATCTATTCTTCCACCCACTATATCGTATCCGTCAGAACGCCTTCGGTATCACCTTGCAAGCAGTCAACACACATCGATGGTAGACAAAGAACTAGCCTCCAAGAATTACTACCATGGGCTCCTGCCACGCGAAGACATTAAGGTATACTGTACCCCGTAGATCCGCCCACTCTAAGCTCCGCCCACTCTAAGCCCCGCCCCTTCTCAGGAAATGCTGGTGGAAAACGGCGATTGGCTACTACGACTAACCGAACCATCGGCACCCGGCAAGAGGGATTTCGTATTGAGTGTGCAAACGGATAAGGAGGCGACGGGCGGTGTAAGCTCCGCCCCCTGGTGACCACGCCCCCTTGACTCCGCATATTTGTAGGTGAAACATTTCGTGGTGACGAAGAAAGAAGACAAATTTCAATTGATGGACTCACGAACATTCGAATCAATTGTCAAATTGATCGAATTCTATCAGAAGGAGAACATTCAGACGAAAGCCAATGGAGGAGGGGTGAGGGCATCCACTTTCCTATCCTAAACTGGATACTGTAGGTAACCGTACTCTTTATAGACCAGCTACAGTATAAAGTCAAGTACCGTATCTCTGATACAGTAATGGCTACGCTAATTGCATTGCACCGTACTCCTTCAGACTATCACACTCGCCCGCTCGATCACTCGGCAGAAATGGGAACTGGAACACGACGATATCGGTGAGAAGGAGGCTCCGCCCCCTTTTCCTTGCTGACTCCGCCCCCTTTTGCAGAGAGCACGAAGAAATTGGGAGAAGGAGCCTTTGGAGAAGTGCACAAGGGGAAGCTGAAGAAGAGGAAGAAGGGCGGAAAGGACAAGATCCTCAACGTCGCCATCAAATTGGTACGAAGGAGTGAGAGATACCGTGTTTATGGGCATCGTTGCTGCTCTTAATGTGATCTTAATGTAATCCTGAGTGTCATCTGCATCAACTCTATTTCAGGCGAAGCTGGACGCCCTGACCAAAGAGCAGATCAAGGAGATCATGAGAGAGGTGACTCCTACCGTACCCCTTGGCTAAAGTAATCCTTATTGATTGTAGGCTCGTCTGATGAGAAACCTCGATCATCCGAACATCGTGAAACTGTACGGTGTTGCAGCTGGTCAGGAGCCATTGATGCTGGTGATGGAATTGGTGAGGAGAGAAGGGAGGGAAGGGAGGGAGGGAGAGAAGGAATGATCAGGCTACCGATGGGGCACTCGATTCGTATCTCGGCAAGAATGAACTACTCCCGCAAGGAAAACGAATGGAGATGATCTGCCAGGTTTGATCTTTTCATCTATAGATTGATCTTTCATCTCTTTAGGCTGCATGGGGAATCGAGTATCTCCATGGGAAGAATTGCATCCATCGAGATATCGCTGCCCGCAATTGTCTGTATGGAGGAGGAAATGTGAATTGATTACAGTAGATTTCGGTAGTTACCGTATCCTCTGCAGGTCAAGATCTCTGATTTCGGATTGTCTCGATTGGGCGAAACGTACCAGATGAATCCGAAGAACAAGGTACCGTAATCGGGATGACTACAGTGCCTACCGTACACGTTCAGGTTCCGATTCGCTGGCTCGCTCCAGAGACACTCAAGACTGCGTCTTACTCGCGGAAGACGGATGTCTGGAGTTGGGGTGGGTCTCGACTGGATTGTCAGGAGTACTGTAGTCTTGTCTCTGCAGGCGTATTGGTCTGGGAAATATTCAACAACGGTATCGAGCCCTATCCCGGAATGACTACTATCGAGGTTTGTGATTTGATCTTTGATCTTTAATCTCTGATCTCTCTCAGGTGCTCCGATTCGTCAAAGGCCAGAAGCATCTGGATATTGGAGAGAAGATGGACAACAAAGCTGTTGCTGAGATGATTGAGGTAATGTAGATGGAAGGAGTACTGTAGAATACTGTATCGAGAGTGCGGTCGTTTAAATATGCTTCATTCAGAAACGGACGTTCGAATTCACATCGGATGAGCGATGGACAATGACTCAAGTAGTGAAGGAACTAGAGAATCTCACTGGACTCAAGCAACAAGAGAGAACCGATAAGAAGGGAGAGGACAAGGGAGATAAGGTACGGTAGATGGGGTTACGGTGGATTATCGATCTCATTCAGACGATGTGTACGATGAGTGTTGCTCCATCGATGCCCGTCGAAGCGAGTGAATTCGGATCTTCTGCCGTCGGAAGTGATCAAGGAAACGGAGAGAAGAGTAAGACGGTGAGAATAGGAGAGGGATACGGTAGTTCGGTGTGTCATCCTCCCTACTTGCAGCCCTCTCACTACGACAACAATATTCCGGTCGGTGCCCCTGGTGCTCCCTCGATGACGGGAAGAAAGTCAAAGAAGCGAAAGAAGAAGAACCATCTACAGTATCTCAACCAGTAGAGAGGCATACTGTAGTAGTAGTAGTGGCTACCGTACTCACCCCCTTTCCCGCTGCTCTCCCTATTGTATGCAGTGTGCTGTCGAATAAAGCGAGACGAAACGGCGGCTTGTTGTGTCGTGTAATACACTTGGAATACGCACGGTGTGACACGCTCCCTTGAAACGACCGGTGGTGTGTCAAGGGAGTGTTTTCTAAAACACACATCACGTCCAGCACACCCTGCGCGCCTATTTTACCGGATTTTTTGATTTCTTGACTTATTCACGAATTTCGTGGTTTCAATGGTTCATGAAGGAGGGTAGCTATAGACAGGAAACACAGTAGTCAATGAAAAATCACTCATTGAAGACAGAAAAATCTGGAAAATTTTGGAATGCAGAACTCTTGCACGGATTTACCTTCTCCTTCCCACGAGCACGGTATTACAGTAACTTGATTTCTCGTGCGCATACTGCGGATTTCGCGCGCCCACATTGCGGAACGTGCTAAAGCATGCGCGAGTATAACCATGCGGCGGTCGCGTTGTCTCACCGTGAATACGGTAGACATGTTACGATAGAGGAATGGCTACACAAATGAGAAAGGGATACAAGATAGATCTTGGATGCTCGCTCTAGCTTACTTGCCGATCAGGGCTGTGCAAAGTTTTACGGTCTCTCATTTTGCAATACTCTCTCGCCGATCAGGCGCAGCGAGAGAGCATAGAAAAGTGAGAGACCGTAAATTTTTGCACAGACCAGTGTCCGATTGGATGAATCTGATACCTGCAAAACAGAATCCATGTTGTTTACGCAAACAATTCATTCCCATTTCACTCATTCCTCTTCTTCGCGCTTGTTATGATCAGCTGCATTGTCAGTTTCATCGTGAGTGGGTTCATCTCTACTCTTCATCTTCTTCTTATCTAGATAGTTCTCCTCACGATTCACTACACTGTAATAACATGCGGATCTCCTGTCAAGTAAGTGCTTCATAGTTTTCATAAGAACGTGCACCCCTTCTATCGGAATTTCTTTGTTTGCAGAGAGAATCGAAAGAGGAGACAGAAGACTCCTTTACCGACAGCTCCTGATGGAATTCCATTGGGAGGAAGTGGAGAGAAAGATGATGATACACTCAAGAGCGTAAGTGGATGGATCCTTTATTCCGCGCCCTCTGGTTATCTACTATTCACGGATATCCAACCATTTCAGGTTCCTTCACTACAAAAAGACAGGCAGATAGTATCTCCTCCATTCTCATAGAAGAGAGAAACGATAGAGAGAAGATATGACTCATCGAACAATCCGCAGACCTCTTATGATAAACAATTTATGATCGATCGTTGATCACAACTCTTGCCAGAGAACTCTTTATGCCCTTGCTCAGTAGCTAGGAGTGAGAATAATGCGAGGCGCTGCATGTGTCTCTGGTAGTATAGTGGTTAGTATCCGCGCCTGTCACGTGCGAGACCCGGGTTCAATTCCCGGCCAGAGAGAATCTTTTGCGCGCTTCAGAGTGACACTTTCTCTTACTCTTTCATCCATGTACTACTCGGCGTGTCTAGCACGCAGCCTTCCTTCAAGTTCTCTCATTTCCACTTCAAATTCGAAATCATACTTCACAGGATCATTTCTGTAGTATGTATTTCACATGATCCCTCACTCTGCTTTGAACAGGCAAACGCGGTGATTGGGAAAAGAGCGAGGCGCGAGCGGGAAATTGCCTTCGGGCTTGAGGACCGCGGACGCTGGAAGCTCTCTTTTGGTGGCCTGCGCCCCGCTCATCTGAGCGTTTTTATCTGACGATTAGAGCCTTCTCGTCGTTATGACGTGCTGGTTCAGAAAGAGAACATGAGCTCATGTGGCATTGTTATCCATTGAATTATTTTTATTCATTGTCGATTGAGAAATGTGGCTTGATTCTCAACATTTAATAGCAAATGACGATCATTTCTCGTACTGTTCTTGGTACTGGGCAATTCTTCTCGGTCTTCCATACATAAGAGTGGTGGATACTCGAGGACTCAGGTCGAATACATAGTGAGTCTCCGGATTCTCTGGAGTTGCCGCTGGCCAGAATACCTGACGAGGTTTATTGTTACAGGGAATCACTCACAATCAGCTAATATTTGCATGGTGCTCTTCACTAACCGGAAGTGTATTGGGAGTGATGGAGGGAGTTCGAGCTGCTTCAATCGATCCTCCGTTTGGATTGCTAATTTCACGGATGAGTTCGAGGGCCAAAACAGAGGAACTTACCCATATTTGGCGAAATTAGTGAATGCAGTAGTGAAGTGATGGAGCATTTGCTGATCGTTTGCTGTAAATTTATACGGCCAGAGAATTCCCTTGCCAAAGAGATAATTGAGCTCTGTGCAATGAGTGGCATCTGAAGATTGGCATTGTTTCTCGTTCGAAGGAAGTACTCAAAGACCTTTGATAGGCATGAGGAACGAGAGGAGTCCGTACGCATTTCTATTCGAATATTCGAAGACGTAAGTGTACACTGGAGCTTCCTTCAATGAGACAAGTGTTTAGGGGAGCCCTTCGATGCACTTTTCTCTAACCGGTTGATACTTCAATGAGTCAGTGACCATTCTGAATGTAGGAACGTGCATCGATCGATCACCGTAAGCCTGGAGAGATATTCGCATTAAACTTCAATGAAATCAATCCACTAACCTCAGCAAAAGCACGCAGCAAAACATGATTGGGAGAGAGTTTTCCCGTATCGAGATAAGACTCGACGAGATCATCTCGAATCTTCTCCATTCCAGGCAGATTCTGAAGAGTGTTCAGTCTCACGTCGAAGGTGATTCATTCATACCTCTGGAAGACTCCTTCCCACCATCTCTTGTAGTCTCTGCAGTGTCACTTTGTAGTTCATCACTGAACGATGATCTTTGATCGTATGCAACTGGAAGATCCCAACTCACGAAAGATCACAGCTTCTAGTTTGGCCACTCCAGTCATTCTCGGTTTGGGAGGAGCAGTCTTTCTTAATACCGATGGATGATCAGGGAGGAAATCTCCATCGACGATCGGAGTTATGTCTGAAGAGTCTTCCTCATCATCATCCATTCCTTCGAGTACTCCTCACCAAGTGTATTCTCCATGATTGCCCTGTCAATTCCCTGTTCTGGTTCGACTCCCGAAGCGAAGCAAGAAGGCTTCATCTCTCGTAGTTTATCCATCATCTGCAATTGCCTCTCTCTTCAGTCCCTCCCTCTCCTTCCTCACCTTCTGACTATTCTTCTCTTCCACTCCCAATTTCCTCGCTTTCTCTCTACACTTGGATGGAAGATCGGGATGGAGAGTCCACGATGCTGTCCCCACTCCTGCCATTGGACACACTTTGTGGAAGAGATCTGAGAGGAGGAGATTGAGGGAGGAAGGAAGAAAGGAGGGAGTACCTCTAGAATGGGGAGAGAGGGAGAGAAGATCAACTGAGGCTCCTCCTGCACTTTGACCGAATAGAGTAACGTTGCCCTGAAGGAGGAAGGATGAAGGAGTGAAGAAGAGCAGTGCCTACCTTATTCCCATTGAATGCCTCGATATTCTCCTGTACCCATCTAAGGGCCATAGTCTGATCCCATAGACCCCAATTGCCTCGGCATGCCTGAAGGAGAAGAGTCGATAAGAGGGTACAATACTGCACTCACATCATCACCCGTACTGAAGAATCCCAAATATCCGAGTCTGTACTGAATAGTAACAACAATAACTCCCTTTCGAACCTGCAATCAACCATGAATCATTGGCCTTCTGAGAGATGACCAAACCAAGAATCGTGCGATCCCTTCATCTCCGTAAGTCTCTGCATCATGCATTGAGAATCCCCCTCCATGAACGAATACGAGAACAGGGAAACCTGAGAAGAATGGGAACGTCCAGCCGGGAAATAGTTAGGGCATATTTTCCTCGTATTTTGATGCTGATGTTACTCTGTACTCTATTGACAGAGATCAATTTGAAAGAAACGAGAAGCATGAGAGATACACGAAAGCACTCAAAACCATGAGATCCCGTGGCTACGAACCCTCAGTGGGTGGCTGCCAGACGGGAGTGAAGACGTTGAGATAGAGACAATCCTCGCTCCCAGCTCGCTTCTGAAGAGAAGAAAACCCATTCCGACTGAAGAAATCCCCTCACCATGATCTTATCGTGCAGGAAGTAGTCTTTCTGTGAGCATCGACGAGCGAATTTAGTGCACTGTCTGATTCCCAACCAGGGTCGAGCAGGTACGGGTTTCTGATCATGAAACGATCAGTTCAGTCTGACTATTCAACTTACTCTGAATCGAAGATGCCCTACAGGAGGCTCGGCGAACGGAATACCCTGGAAACGATTGGATTATCCTCAAAAGAAACAATGCACTAACCAAGAAGGCATCGACCCTCAACTCTCCCTCATTGACAATCCTCGTCCCTTGGACTGGTCCACACTTCGTGGATACTATTCGAGATGGTTGACGGGAAGAGCAGCATCCCATCTGAGGAGAAGAAGAGAGAGAATCGAGGGAATGGAAGGACATTGAGAGGGAAGAGAAGGAGATCGTGACTTCCACGAGAGAGAATGTATTGGACTCGCGACAGGTGATAAAGAGACCACATAGAGTGAGAGAAGGAAGGAGTCATAGATGAATGGGGTGGGTAAGGAGAAGGAGAGAAGCTCAATGGGGTAGAAGGACGAAGGAAAGTGATGCACTCAGATATCGAATGGGAAAATGAAGAGGAGAAAAATGAGATTGAGTGAAAAGGATTTTGAGCGCTTATTGGCAAACAGTTGGGTCGGATTTCGATGGGATGAGCAGAGGGAAGAGAGAGAGAGAGAGGGTTATGAGAATGAGGGAAACTGCGAAGATTGAGACTCAACTACTTCCATTCTCACTTGTTAGCAGGAATATTTGGAAGGAGTTGAATGGGCATTGGGAGAAGGTATTCATTGTGTTGGAGTGAGGTGAACAGAGAAAACTTCTGGAAGTGAGATCGACATTCTTCTCTTTAGCTACTGTCGAGAGTGATTCACAGTTCAACAAGCAATGAAACATTCATTATGTCAGATGGAATGCGAATGGAACACCTGCACTTGAGCAGATGGAGTGATGATGGAGAGGATTCCTTAGTGAAGTGTAATTGAATAGGTGAAGTATGGTTAGAGGGTAAGATCGTGAACAACTGTGTAGAAGGGGGAGAACTGAGTCGGACTCCATTGTGAAAAGAACAGTTAGATAGTTGTAGGTTGTGAGAGTTCAAGGGAGGGAGGGGTGATTTAGTGAATGGGGTGCGACTGTAGTCTCCTCAGCTGCTCCTCCTTAGAGTTCGGAATGAAGGTCGGAGAGGGTCATTTACACCCAAATGGAGAAAGAACCCATCCATTAAGTAAGCACATGCTCATTCTGAAATGAGGGGAGCGGTCGAGAGGAAGAGAAGAAGGAGGGGGGGGAGGAGATGATTCAGTTCGGAAGCTTTTCGATTCACGTGAAAATGGTTCTACAGAATGGAGGGACAAGAGGGGGGAATTAGCTGATTAACTCGACCTCATTACTGGAAGAGAAGAGAAGGGGATGGATAACAAAAGAGAGAGAGATGGATTGGAACAAAAGAACCAACCATACTTTCACTTACAAATATTGTGGAAGAGCGAGAGAAGATGGGATGGGAGATGTGTGACAATGAAGGAATGATGGGAATCTGATGTCATGAGGGGAGGGAACCATGGATACGAAGGATGATACAGAGATTATGAGGGTATCTTGTGATCAATGAGATAGAAGAGAATAGAAGTAGAGAGGGATGAAGAGTAATGCTAGTCAGAGGGAATTCAATTCATCTCATGGTGAACTAATAAGGGAAAAGTGCGAAGAGAAATTAGGTGGAGAAGCTTGAGAAAGATGTTTTGTATTGAGAGTAGAAGGGCATTGAATGGATTAGAGGGGGAGAAACATAGATGGAGGAGAGAGAACGGAAAGGGAGAGAGGAAGGAGGAGGAGGAATCTTCACGAGTTCAATAATGAAGTTTGCAGTGTTGAGAAGTGCTGTGAATGTCTTCGGATAGAAAGGAGGAATGGGGATGATAACTGATCTCTATCTAGCACAATCCAACCAATTACGAACTCTCTAACCGACCCAACTCTCTCCCTCTCAAAGTGACCGACTCTCTTCTTTCAACCTGTTCTCTCTCCAATTCGAACAGTACCGAAACTGATACTTGAACTCAAAAGAGTATGTAGTTTTGTTCAACTCGAGAGTATTATACGATGTTTACACGAGTAGCATGAATTACATCCAAATTGAGCCAATTCTCATTATAAAATTGTCGGATGTAGAGGAGAAATGAAGCCAATTCCTACGTGGACTACAATGAAGATTTACGAGAGTCGAAAGAGCAATCTGATTATCGAAGGATGCAGAATGCAAATGTATCTCCACTCTCCCTCCTCTCTCCTCACTCACTCATTCCACTCGTTTTCCATACTCACACTCGGTTGCCAATGGGCAGATACATGTTGAGAAGTTCATGTCGGTGAGATAGACTTACTCCATTTAGTGCCGCCTCCTCCCTTCTCACGCTTCTTTTCAGGGATGAGTGCAAGTGTGAGGGTGCATTGCATGGAAGAGTTGAGAAGAAAACTGATGAAGTCGTCAAGAAACTCAGAAGAAAAACAACTGTACTCAATCTGTCTACAGTATCCTCTTACCGAACTACATTCCAGGTAGCTCCAAAGTCTGATGGAAAGGATAAAGATAAGGATAAGAATGCAGTTCAGCCTACTCAGCGAAGGAAGACTATGGTATGCTTGTTGGGGAAGATTCCCTGAACGAAGAAATTGACAGGTAGCAGGGAAGTCGAATGAGAAGACTGTGAAGGATGGAGAGAAGAAGTGTACTATCGAGACACGATCGAGAAGAAAAACTATGGTAGGATACTGTAGGCATTGGACAATCGATTAACTGATTCACTTCAGATTGTGGCCAAGGCAGAGATGGATGATGAAGAGGAGATGGAAGAAGTTACGAAGCCAAAAGCCAATGGGAGACGAAAGACACTCGCTCCCAAGAAGAAGACTACCGTAACCAAGATGAATACGGTAAAGGAAGAGAAGAAGGTTGTGAAGAAAGAGAAAAGAGAAGAGGATACGGTAGAGGCGAATGATGGTTCGATGGAAGAGGAAGAGAATACGGTAGAGGAGACGAAGAAATCTGTGAAGAGAGGGAAGGATACGGTAAAGCTGAAGGAACAGAAGAACAATGTGAAAGCGAAGACCCTGAAAGATAAGGTAGAGCAGAAAGATGACACAATGGAAAAGAAAGAGGAAGCTGTAGAGGAGAAGGAACAGACAGACAAAAGGGTAGCAAAGACTGAGGAAGATACAGTAGAACAGAAAGATGACGCATTGGAAGAGGAGGAGGATACGGTAGAGGAGAAGGATGTCGAACTGATGGAGGAAGACGACACTCAATCTATTGTGGAGGTTGGTCTGCGCTGTTTCTGAGCATTCCAATCAATACAGGATGATGAAACGGTGAAGAATCAGGATGATACTGTAGAAGAGGCGGTGGATATGGTAGCAATGGATGATGATACTGCCGTTGAAGAGGGAATCGATCAGCAGACCAAAGAAGATACTCTAACCGTGGTAGGATAATGAGAACCCTCTGATACTCATTGAGCAACTATTTTTTCAGACTGATTTTGATAAGAATACGAAAGGGAAGGAGAAAGAGGCTGTGAAGAAGGTTCGTTCGAATGGTGACAGATACAATCAATATGATTACAGACTCCATCATTCATCCATCCAATCGATACTACTCCGCTTCGTGAGAAATCTACGAGAAGGAGCGTCAGAAAACTGGAATTGAAGGTTGTCCCTCTTTAGATTGAAACAATAATGACTATTTTATCAGTTTGATCTTCAATTGGAAGCAACTCCAGTCCATCGTTTTCCTCCCCCAATCAAAGATCGATTGAATGAAACGAGAAGAGGAGAGGAGTGGGATACTTCTGAGGTATTTCAGACTCCTTCTCAAGTCATGCTCTTCTTTTAGGAAGCAATCGATAATTCTCATCTTCCTCCATTGATTGATCCGTTGGGAGAAAATAATGAGATGGACAGTATGAATATCACGAATATCCTGTGTAATATGACTCAGATGGACATGACTGAGAGTGAGGATGATGAATTGAGAGAGAAGAATGTGACGGAAGAAGTAAGGAGACAAAGCCAGATCCGAAACCTCTTCTTGATTTCAGTTGGAGAATGAGATAGAAGAGATCGAGAGGAACCATGTCGATCCACGCGTCATTATCGATCAATTGGCCCATGAGAACATGTGAGACCACAGTATATCGAGATGAATTGCAAACTGATTATTCAAGGAAGCTCCGTCGCACGATCTTTGAAATGAGGAATAACTAAGAAGAGACGATTGACTAATCGATATTTCATTTTCGAATGACAGTAAATATTTACTCGCTTGTCTGAACCATTCGACTGCAAATAGTACTGAACAGTAGTAGTTGAGACGATAATTCTGATTTATTTGCACACACGTAACGAGAATACTTCAATCTACCGTCTTCCTCTATTGGGAGAGTTATTATTATCATTGTACATTGATTCGTATCCATTGTATTGATAGTAGGGCGAATCTCCGAACTGTTGTTGTCCTCCCTGGCCGTAGTTGTTCCTGATTTCATGATATCAGATGTTATCACTCGTAATCAGTCTCACTGATTCTGATAGGAAGGTCTCTGAGTACCATAATCGTATCCATTGTACTTGTATGGAGAATCACCGTAGTAGCCTTGACCAGAGTATTGATTCGATTGAGAATTCCTGGAATGATTTTTGATCTATCGGTATCGATTGTTGAGATGTTACCTTTGCTGATCATAATTGGCATTCGTTTGGAATCCATTTCCACGAACGAAATTACCGACAGATTGCGTTAGATTGGATGCTCCTGAGAGATCAAAGATGATTCATCTAAAGTCTCTCTCCAACCTGTTCCAACCGTACTCCCACCATTTCTGACCAGATTCCAAGCTGATTTAGCTATGTCGACTGCTGAACCACCGACCTAAAAAAAGACTAAAGTGAGATCTGAAGTACAGATGAGAACTGACACTTGATCCTCCATTAGTGATTGAATTCCATAGATTACTGAACTGAAATGGAAGGAATGAAGAGATGGAAATGGGTCTAATCTCACATCTTGTCCTCCTGCGAATGAAGCAATGGAGAGAAGGAGAAGAGTCGACAGGAGAAGACGAGGCATTTCAGTCGATGTGAACAACTCCCAACTGCCACCTATTCTTACGCATTCCCAGAGCATACTGTTTGACTTCGACTTTGATGACTCAACTGTGTACCCGCTGTTTACTTATGTTAGAAAAAATAGAATGTTTGCGACGAAGTTTCTCTCAGAAGTAGAACAAGCGAAGAAACTAATACTGAGGATCGATTTATCGTTATCATCAACCGATTCAATACGTAAACCGAACCAGCAGCTCATCGTGATCTTTTTGCGCCCGGGGGACCCCCTTCGGCGCTGCCCAAAAACTGTGGTTGTCGACACAAAGCCGAAGCAATGGTCGGAAGCCCAAGCGTACCTTGAGATACTGGGTAAAAACCAAAGAAGAAGGCGAAATGTGCCTCTTCGTAGGCTGGGTGCGTGCTAGACGCGCCGAGTAGTACTCTGCAAGTCTGTCTTCTCTGGCCTATCTCATTTCTCTCCACTCTCTCACCACTCTCGCGGCAAATAGCAATGCACACCACTACACCAGGCACCACGTACAACACAACATCTACTACAGTATTTTGCTAAAAACAGCAACTTTTTAATTATGCTATTTTAATTGATTTAAAATTTTATTTATTGTGTTTAATACTCAGAAATGATTGGTGGCTACCCGCTTGTAATAGATTCCGTGATCACTGGTGTTTTTGACGCTTATTATTTCTGTTTTGAATCTTTTTACTTTATATTATTTGTTATTTCACCCTGTTCGCCTGAATATTTATAGAATATATATTTCTTACTGTTCATCATGCCTACCATTCGGTTCACCTTACTGATACTAATGGTGGTTATTTTGCGGCGATTGTTCCCAGTTAGGACTCTTATAGGGTGCGATTGCATCAGCATTACTCTCATTTCCTTTTCACCTTCTTGCACAAATACAATGCTCCATATTGATCGTCCAGATGTTTCAGTGATCATATCTCTTTCTCGTTGAGTAAAGCTTGCGACAAATTACACAAGATTGTGAGTTATTGCAGGTTTCTGACTCCTTGGGCCCCAACAATCAGCCATGCAGTCGAGGAAAGGCCCTATGCAGAATCAAAACGACGAGCAGTCGAGTATGACTCGTATTGCTATCGTCGAAAAGGTATTACTTCGAAAATTCAATGGATACTTAGCAAGATCATGTCTGTTCGACTGATGGGCGAAGTTGTTTTGCGTATTTTACCTTTATCAGAGCAATTTCGACGGATTATGCTATTCTATTCACAACGCCAATGATGGGATTATGTGATTTTGATCCGTATCTTTTAGGACCGATGCAAGCCGAAGAACTGTGGTTTGCTGTGCAAGCGGCATTGCCCGGTTAACAGAATGGGCAAGCAATGTATTATGGTCGAGCAGACCTCTACTATTTCCGTTATTTCCGAGGTTTGTCCTATCCCAATTCTCCTCTGCTCATGACATTTGATGATATTTATATAGAAAGATTGTCTTTTACAGGTGCTGTGTATCGGATGCGGTATTTGTGTGAAGAAGTGCCCGTATGAGGCAATCAAGATCATCAATCTACCTTCCAATCTGGGAGATCAGACTACTCACAGGTGAGATCAAGCAATTATATTAGTTATAATTCATATAAGTTCATATTTTTCTCATCTTATCCGTTTCAGATACTCTGCCAATTCGTTCAAGCTCCATCGTCTGCCCACTCCTCGTAATGGAGAAGTCCTCGGACTTGTAAGACGCGTTTTGATTAAAATATTCAATTAATGTTAATTTGATGTATAATCTCGTTATCTCCAATCTCCCAGGTCGGAACGAACGGTATCGGAAAGTCGACGGCACTCAAGATCCTTGCCGGAAAACTAAAGCCCAATCTCGGCAAGTTCGATGTGAGTCGTTCTCATTCCAGTTTATTAATTTGATGTCTTCCTTTTATCTTTTGTTGTATTACAAATTGAAATGATTGATGATCTTGAATCGATGCTGATTTCAGTCTCCTCCCGACTGGCCGACTATCCTGCAGCACTTCCGTGGATCGGAGCTGCAGAATTACTTCACGAAGATCCTCGAGGACAATCTGAAGGCTGTCGTGAAGCCGCAGTACGTCGACCAGATTCCCAAGTGAGTGGATGCCTTTATTTTATCTAGCTCTTGTTTTCCTTGTTGTTCCGATAGGTAATGATGTGCATTGCAACCTAATTCAGTTTACAAATCGCTTCAGGGCGGCCAAGGGAACTGTCGATTTCCTGTTGTCGAAGAAGTGCGACAAGGAGAACAAACTGGCGATGATGAAGGATATGGGTCAGTCCCTCACAACTACTTGTTGAACTTGTTGTTGAAGTTGTTTTTTTCCAATTAATATTTTTTATCAACTACCGGTGGTATTTGCAGAGCTGGAAGGTGTGCAGAACCGTAACATCGAACTGCTGTCGGGAGGAGAACTGCAGCGATTCGCCATTGCCATGTGCTGTGTGCAGCAGGTGAGAATGAGAAGGGGGGGGGGGGGGG
>LS492828.1:1181699-1203641 GCA_900490845.1 Pristionchus japonicus | reverse complement strand
GAGGCCATCCAAGCGCTATTGACAGAGAGAAACGAGTCAAGGTCAGAGGCGTCTGATAGTGGAAGACCCAGAGGACCGAGTGTTGACTTTCTCGAGAAGCAGATCAGAAATTTCTCGTACAACCCAGAGGATGGGGTGACTTTCGACACGTGGATCGATAGACACAGTGACGTATTCGAGAATGATCTGAAAGATATGGCTGATGGTGACAAAGGAAGACTACTGCTCCGTCACGTGGATGACAAGGTGTATCAACAGTTAGTAGATCACATCAGACCAAAGAAGACGTCAGAGCTCAAGTTCGATGAGCTGATTACGGTAATGAAGGACTTGTTTGGTGACAAGAAGTCGGTGTTCGAGAAGAGACTTGACGTGTTCAGTCTCAAGATGTCAAAGCTGAAGTGCGCTGACATCAAGGAATTCTCTGGAATCGTGAATAGAGTAGTGGAAGAGGCGAATATCAAGGATATGCCTCTTGATCAGTTCAAGGCAATGGTGATGCTGGCTGGAATGGATCTTCCCAGACACACAGCAACGATGTTCCATGTGATGAATGAAATTCGATCGAACGAATCGCCCACGATTGAAGCAATTCTCAACGTGGTGAACGTGTACAAGGAAGTGTACAGCGATTCGCATGCAGTTTCGAAGCAGAATGATTTCCAAGTGAATGCCGTGCGAAACAATGGTCGATACAGAGATCAAAGACCAATCGGAAGTGATTCCAATCTGGAGAAGAGATGTGACTACTGTGATAAGTATCACAGGCGATCCGATTGTCCTCACATCAATTCCGAGTGTTTCAAGTGCCGTGAAATTGGTCATCTCGCATCCCAGTGCAAAGTGAATGGTGATCCCGAAGTGAAGGAGACCAGTACTGAAAGAAGGATCAATGTGATTCGTGCAGAGAGTACATCGAGGGATACCTCGTTCGATGTGGAAATGCAACTCAATGGAGAGACGATCACAATGATAGCTGATACTGGTTCCGACCTCACGATTATCTCGGAGGATTCTTGGAGGAAAATGGGAAAACCACAGCGAAGTCAAACCAATGAAAGAGCCGTTTGCGCTAATGCAGAGAGTCTGAGACTGACTGGAAGATGTCACATTGTCATGGAAATGAATGGAGTGAGGATCAGAAGCGCAGTGTTTATCACTGAATCGAAGTTGAATGTCCTCGGAAAGGACAACTTCAGGAAGTTCTTCCAATTGATGCCGAGGCAGGTTGTGAAGAAGGAACCGAAAGAACACCGAGAGATGGCGCGTCTGCCAAGATCAACCTTGAATTATGAGAATTCAATGAAGCCGAGCTGCCATGATGAGGCGAGTCGGAGGGATCTGTGGCACAATGAGACGTGTGGTGTTGTTCTCAATACGAGATTGAGTGTGGGAGCGATTGACCGGGATAAGGGGTCGCTAGACAAAGCACGTATGCCAGGACCAACGGAGAACTGTGAGAGTTCAACCGTGTCGAGTGGCCAGAATGAGGCACTCTGTGTGGATCTGATGGCAGATAATACGTGTGATGTGAGAGCGGATGGCCAAGAGAAGGCACCGCTAAAGAGAACGTCAGGGTCAGGATCACCGGAGAATGAATTGAGTAACCCGTGTGGGGTTTCTCGCGGGGATCTGATGGCGAGTACGTTGGAACAGAATAGTTCCATGAGTGAGATTGTGCTAGCGAAGGCACAGGAAGAAGATATCAAGGCTGCTGAAGAGAGATCAGTATTGCTTGATATTACGGACGATGATGTTATTCATCTTGAGGAAACCGATGTGAGATCGGTAGTTGAGAAGGAAGCTGTGAAGATCAACGACGCAACGGCAACGTCGACTGTCGATGCAACTGATGAGGGTATCAACGGCGCTCCGAGAAGATCAACGAGAGTGCGAGCACAACCGAAACGACTCAACGTCAACTTCAAGAACAAGACATACGACGAAGAATGATTCCCCGACCAAAGTGCTTCGATCGTGGCCCCATTGATTGTTGCCTCATCGTAATTGCCTATGTTTTGTTCAGATTCTCACCAAGTTAGAATCTTGGAGGGAGGTGTTGTATTGAGGGATGCTCCCTCTTCCCCTCATAGCCAATTACCCTATTGCATCACTCTTATCCCCTCTCTTCCCTTCCCTTGTTGCCTACGTGCGATTTGCATAGAGAGTGATCTACCTCTCTCCCCTCTTCCCGCCTCTCTCGCCCTATCGATTAGCATGGGCCGATTTGCATGAAGAGAGCGTGCTCTCTCGCCCCTCTCTTCCTCCCCTCGTCCTTCTTGTCTTACGCGCCCGTCTGGGCTGGTTGCTTGATAAAGCTCTCTCCTTTTATGCTCGTTGAGTAAGGACAGACCACTTCACAACAGGTAGTATCGAGAAGAAGGTAGTCAATAACCCATTGCAGGTGATGGCATCAGATGGATGGGATCAGCTCGTGAAGCAGCATCCCCATCTACTCGCTGAGGTATGGGGAATCGATAGTTATGTGGGATACGGTAGCAGATGATACTACAGTCTGCATCGATTCAATGTTGAAATACTAATCATCTGTATTGCAGGTGTTCAAGGCTCTTGCCACTCAACAGACTCCTCCTCTGGTCGTGTGTGCCCCTCCTAAGAAAAGACTCAAGCATGCGGCTGTCCCCGCTGCTCCATTCTAAACTATGGATGGAAGACCCCCTCCCCCTTCTCCTACTCTACTAATATAATTCCCCCTCTTTTCTCTTTTCCTTGATCCACCATGTAATGAATTCCCCTCTAGTTCTCGAGAACAAACTATAGAAGTTATCGGCTAATTTGTGTCACTCTCTCTCTCTCTCTCTCTTTGATTCACAACATCAATATTCCATGCGTGTATAGTGAGTTGTACGATGTGGAAAGAGTACGGTAGTCAACTACTGTATACCTCACATTCAACGTACAGTCCTTTCTAACCCTCTCACTCTTTCATTGTTCCATTGAGATACAAACTGTTCGATTGTATATCAAATAAGTTTGTCTCGAATGGAAATCTTCTATCTTCCCCCATACGGGTATCTTCCCACTTTGTAGTCTCTTCTCTCTGCTTGTGAAGTTATCATGTTCAATCACTCTCCAATTCCCACCTTAACATCCCTTCTCTCCCTCTTCTCCCTTTGTCTCTTTCATACTGGCTTCCCTCCAATTGGCTGCAATATTATGTGTACCCATCAAGTAGTTCATTGCATGTTCAAAGCTCAGAGAGCGATAAACATTTCGTGTTGAGGTGATGTCATTAGAGGACAAGAGAGATTACTATGTACATATTTATTGATGATTCGACTGTATAATAATAGTACGGAATAGATAGTGAGATTACTGATTGAAGTAAGCAAGAAGGAGAAGAAGGCAAGAGGAGAGGGAGAAGATGGAAAGGGAAGAGGCACTCGGATCCTCGTCCATTACAGCTGAAAGAGAGGAAGGATTATTGACTGATTCGGAAGAAGGAGAAACAGTCTGCACAGTCGTAGAAGAGGCGTAGTTAATAGCGAGAGAAGGGAGAGGTTAGCCAATGGATCAATCAGAATACATCCATTCTATCACACAAGATACACTCTCTTTCACCTCTCCTCATATCTTCCGTCGATTAGGCAATTCCTTAAAGGAGACACTTCCGTTACCGTGGGGTGAAGGTCTTTCATATCCAATTTGACAGCGACAAACATGTATTTGCCCCTCCACCCTCTCCCATCCCTTATCCCAAGCAAAACAGATAACAGATCAATCTACATAGATTCGTCACTTACTCTCCTTTTGTTTTCGGCCATTACTCCTAAATATCGTTTAGTATTGATCTCAAACACGACTCAAGGGTTCGAAATATGCCCCATCATCTCATCACTTCACACACTCCGATGAGAGAGTGCATGAAACGAAGAGACGGCTCTCCCTCTTCCTCTTCCTTCATACCAATAACTCCACAAGCCCATCTTGCTCCCGCATCTCCAGTTGTTCTCGATGCTTCCGTCCCTCCCAATCCAAGATCATCCGGCTTCTCGTGAACGACAAGAGCTCTGAAGGGGAGATTGATCTTTGATCTCTCTCCTTCTCTCACCTTCCAAGAATGGACATGGGTCCATTCAGAGTCAGATACGAATCACGGCACTGGACGTTCGTTGGACCCGAGGCCTGCAATTAATTCCATTCCATCATTCTCTATTCCGAATAAGTTGGTGATCGCTTGAACGAGAAAGTGTGGTAATAACTAACGGGAGCTTGGATGTTTCCGAGATCTCCGTGGTGTCTGATAGTAGCATTCTGAGCTCCGTGATTCTTGTTGAAGGGATTGTAGTGACCACCAGCTGCGAGACATCCATTGGAAAGATCTCCCTGAATGGAGAGGATGAGAAGAGGAAGGAATCACGAAAGAACCTTCTCATGGACATGGAATCCGTGCAGACCCGCAGGGAGACCGTTGATTGATCCATTCAACTGGAATGAGTTCACTCGTTCCGTCGGAACAACTTCTTCCACAGTCTACATCGACATCAACGAAGCGAATTGGTGGAGGAGTATGGTCGGGATGGTTTGTTTTGAGTGGGAGAGAGGGAGGATCTAAGGAGAGAAGGGCAAACAGGCTCACTCTGACTCCTCCATTCTCCTGGTAGAAATCGACGACACCGACGACTTCTCCAGGCAGATCGCCAGTTCTCGATCGGAAGAGAATTGCACGACCACTCGGGACTGAGATGAGAGGAGGGATTGAGAGGAGAGGAGGGGAGACACTCACACTGCACTTTCTGTGCTGCTGCAATCGAGAGAAGAGCGGAGATGAGAAGAGTCTTCATTCTGGAATGAGAAGAGAAGGGAATGGAAGATGAAAACATCCGAAGGAAATGAAGAGATCAAGGGATGACGAGGGAAGGAAGATTATTGGAAATGAGAGATGAATGATCCCCTTTTATGAGAGAGATCGACACCGTTAGAATACTGAGAAGTGATAGAAGAGATTATCAAGGCGGTTCGATTGCATGAGTTAGTCGAGTAAATAGGAACGGAAGGGAACGGTCACACCCACGGGAAAATGGATCAGATAGATGGAATGAAAACAAATAAATAGCCAGCCATGGAACGAAAGAGAATGGAGAGAGAATGGATGCAGAAGTGAGCAGAAGTGAGCCATTTGTACTTGGAGTGAGGGTACAAACCAGGCAACGAGTAGACACAAGAGGGATTCGAGTGAGTGGAGGGAAAGAAGACGATAGGTGTCAACTATCAACAGAACGATGCAACCACTCCTTCCTCTTTCTATTCCAACTTGCTCGATAGCAACCAACAAGAGATCCGCCCAGAATAGAATTTGCTCCTTCTCCCTTCCACTCTCTCGTAATCGCCTTATCCCTCGCTCTTCTCTCGTCTCTCTGCACTCTCTTGTTTTCATCGCTCTCTCTTCTCATATGATCTACCAGTGAATACAAGCTGAGAAAGGAGAAGAAGAGAATGGTCGAGAAGAAGTTCCTCTTCCTCTCTTTCTCTGATACTGAATGAGTGGGTAGTGAACACCTTCTTCCTTCTCTTTCCATTCCGGTTACAGCTTCAATCTACACCACAAATGAGTGGAGAAGGCTGAACAAACTGGAGGAGAGAAGGATATTTATCAAGTCGCGTGTAATACAGTACAAGATTCTGAAGCACATCGATTATAGCTCACGAGGGTATCGCAGGACATTTTATACAATAATAAGGATGACAAATGATAGGACACTGGATGGACTGTACAGAAGTGGTCTCGATGTGTCTCGATACGAATCCCCTCCTCCCCCTTCCATCTCCCTCCCTCTCCTCTCTCCGATGCAACCAATCTCTCTTCTAGTAGAGACACAAACAAGGTCAGAAGATGCCCATCTATCTATACCATCTCTTTCGTTTCAATGAAAATTGCAAGAAAAAGCGGAGAAAGTTGAGATAAAGCCATTATCGACGATAGAATCTAAGCATTTTTCATTGAAATCTGGTCGACGTAGCGCGTTTTTGATTGAATGAGAGACTAATGAGGATGAAGATGGAGTGGAGCTCTCGGAAGATCTCGTTATCTCAAGGAGTCATCGTTGTTTTCTATCGAAGGAATGATCTTTGAATAATCGCCCTCTTATGAATACAGATAAGCAACCCAGCTGATGCCTAGTGATGAAAGGATGTAATTGTGTCGATCAATAGAGTTTAATTTGACCATGCTTCGTCAGTGCTCTCATGAGATGGAGAGAGACAACCACTCCCGAACTGCATCATCCTCTACATCATCGGCTGCTCATAGTGCTCAATGCACTCGACTGATCAACTAGTGATCAACTAGAGTTCGCAGTTCATCGATTGATGCAGCAAATCCGATTACTCGCAGATTCAACTGGGTAACGGATTCTATCGTTTTTCATTTCGACTGTTTCTCTGCATCCTTTTCCTTTCCAATAACACGAAAGGCCATGACACACCCTATTCGGTAGCTACGGTGGTGGTGAATAATTGTATGAGGGAATAGCGGCTGAACTATCGAGGGAATGACGAATATTCGAATCGATGTTTGTGCCTATGAATGGACTACACAATGAGAGAGAGAGAGATATCAACAAGATGCAATTGAGTGTCAGATGATTCTTGCTTACTGCCACCTCCATTCACTCTCTGCACGAATGTTTAGATGATTGAGAGGAGGGGACGGAACTTCTCCCATTATCCAGTTGAGAGGGAAGAGACACCCATCAAGCACTGTTCCATTTCACAACCAGGACGGTGTTTTGAGGGGGAGGAGGAGAGGGGGGAGAGGGGAGGGATGCACACATGACTCATTCAGCTGTTCTCCCATTCAGTCTCTCTTTCCCGCACGAGAGACGAGAGTGACAGACGACCAGAGAGGGGTAGAGACGGAGAGGACAACCATTCCTGCCCCATCCTGGTCCTTCCCCTCAGGGGGAGAGGGGGCTCACACTGTCTGGTCTCTCTCTGATCTACCCACTCTCTCTCCCTGTTCTCGCCTCCACTCAGTGGTCAGACTAGAGCAAACTCACGTGAAAGGCCAATGGAAGGAAAGGATTGAGAACAACTTCAGTTTTCATCTCTTCTTTCAATGTCTTCATCCCTTCCTTTTCTCTCCTCGCTCGATATCTTTTTCTCACTGCGGGAAATCTCTACCTAAACGCGAATCTTCTCATGCAAAAAGAGTTCTCTTTTCCTCTCTCTTCTCATTGTGTAAAGTCGTCTTCTCATCTCAAGCAGTGGACTCATAGGGATGAAACCTCATCTTTCCACCCTCTTCATCCTCCTCTTTCTCACTCTTTCTCTCTCTTGACTCTCATAGTTTTGACTGACAAGCGAGTGTCATTTCGCACTAATTTATCAAGCGAATTCGATTTGCAATCGGGGGCGAATCGATTGGGGGAAAACGCCCTCTTGCTCTTCCTAATCGTTCCATTACTTCTCAATCTCTCAATCTCTGAATTCCCTCTCTCTCCATTGTATCCTCAGTGTGTTTATCAACCAACTGGGAACGTAAACTCTTTCTTCCCATTGATTCGAAGAGATGAGCACACTTTCTCTCTGCTGTTTCGAGCTTGAGCCTCTCTCTTGTGAAACTGACGAGGAAGAAATCAGAGATCCGAAGAGGTGTTTTGACCTTCTTCACCTCTAATTATCACTGTCCCTCCTCTCTTCCATTCCCTTTATCTCTCCTTCCAATCACTCCTCTCCTATCACAGGAATGGTTCTGAATGGGTAGCCCCTGCTGACCTCATCACTCTTTCATTCTCTAATCCGAAGAGAGAAGAGAATGCGGTAGAATGAGAGAGTCAAACAGTCATTCTTCTCTTTTCTTCTTGTTTCCTCTCATCTTCTCCTCATCTCTCTTCTATTCTTCGATCTCTTCTCGAACTCTATTTCATTCCTCTTTTTGCATGCCGAATTCTTCCCGTGAAATAGCCATCTGCCAACGTTTATCCAGGCACTTTTCTCCTTTTTCATCCTCTTTTTCACTTGGTCATCTTCCTCTTCTCCTTCATCAAACGATCCGATTCCATATGTGTTCTCTAACCCAAACTCACTTTGATTCAATTCGTTCTCTTCCGATTGGAGATCAATCAATGACTCCTCGACCTTCTCTTTTTTTGCTCTAATCGCTTCCTCTCTCGTTCAATTTCACCCGAGTATTCTCACCTTCCTCCTTCTCATTCAATCACAAAATGGTCCAATTGAGCGGTCAGTTCCCTCTTTCTCAATAGTTTTCATCCTTGGATCTATTCATACTTGCAATGGCTGAGTCACCTCCGGAATTCCTCTTACTGTCTATGCCAAAATGCCCTTCCTTTCTCTTCCTCTCTTCATTTCACACAATCTCTCGCATCTCTCTGACTCATTCTCATAGCTTTCTGATTCATCTACATTCATTTTATCGTTTCCGTTCGTCCTTTACCTTATTTCGAATTCTATTAATTATCTCTATTTTAACGATAAATATAACAGGAATGGCCGATCTCTTCAACAAACACATAAAGAAAGCTACTTCACGAACCAAAGAAAAGGTCTGTCATCTAGCTTCATTCATGAATTTTGTAGAAAATAGATCAACTGAAAACGTAAAATTTTTTTTTTCGAATATCAGAGTTCTTAGAAAATTAGTTTTGAGATGTAAATGCTATGATGAAATCGATTGCTGAATGAATGCAAAAGATTTGATCTCGGGCGGGCTCGAACCGCCGGCCTTCTGTGTGTTAGACAGATGTGATAACCACTACACCACGAGATCAGATGCGCACTGGAGGTGGAAAAGTCTATAGGCGCCCGCGCTTTTGCACACTACTTGATTGACGGCTGAAAGTCAAGCGATTCCACTCAAACTTCTTTCAATCTTTCCCTTTTCAGTTACTGGAAAGCGTGGGAAAAGCGCAACGAACTCAGGACGAAGCATTTGATTTCCATGCCGGGAATCTGAATAAGCAGGCGAAAGCATGCGAAAGACTGCACAAGGATCTCAAGGTAGATTCCTCCCTTCCATCCAGATTGATCTTTGATCTCTCTCAGGTATACGCGGATGCCCTCAAGAAGTTGACAGAGGCAGAGAAGAATCTGCACGAATCAGTGAGACAAGCTTATGAGACGGAGTGGCCAGATAGAGAACATGTTGTCGCCCTCACCAATGTCAGTTCATCTTTGATCTTTCGATTGAGACAGATTGAGGGTTACGTGATAATGATCTTCGATCTCTTGCAGACTCTTGACATCCAAGCTGATGAATTAGATAAGAAAGTGAACGATGAATTGATGGGATCAGTGACTACTTATGTGGGACAATTCAATGATCTCAAGAAGAAGGTGAGACTCGATTCTTCTCTCTCTCACTCTTCCATTCCTTCCTCCTTTAGGTGGACAAACGTGGTCGCAAGTTGGTCGATTACGATCATGCGAAGAACAACTTCAATTCACTCAAGGCTAGCTCAAAGAAGGTTCGAACTGAATATCACTCTCGAATCTGATCTTTGATCTCTCAGGGTGATTCCGATCCCAAAGTGACAAAGGCTTTCACTGAATTGACGCAAGCTGAGCAGTTGTACAAGGAAATGAACAAGGAGTTGCTTGAGGTAGCGGTGCAGTCTTTACTTCAACATGACTCCCTCTACCAGTTCCATTCCTCAGGTGCTGCCAGCCACATACGACTCTCGCATCACTTTCCTCATGGATACCCTCCAGACTCTCTTCAACTCTCGTTCCACTCATCAGACTGAATGCGCCAAGGTGAGACTCCGCCCACTCTGATCTTTGATCTCTCCTCTCTTCTTCAGTTGCACAAGCAATTGGTGACTCAATTGGATGCATTGGGAGTGTCAATGGATTCGCTTCGAGTTGCTCGTCCAGATGGATTATCGACTACTCCCCAGAGAGAGGAATCACCTTCTAGAAGCACCGGATCACCCGCTGTCAGTTGCTATTCATTCAATTGATTGCATGATGATGATGGCTAGTCTTCCTCCTTCTAAGAGCCACTCCTCTCCTTGCAGCCGACTCCCTCTCCCCTCCCTCAACACTCTCCTGCTCCTTCATCGGGAGCTCCCTCTGAATCTGCCGTCGCTCCCACTCCCACCAAGAGAACTTCCATCGTTGAGGAGAAGTGCGAGAACACACTCTATCCGGTAAGGTCCATTGCATCATCCCTACTCAATCCTCCCCATTCAGAAGTTGAATTCTGCTCCGGGAGCGAAGGAGTCGTCTCGAGATGCTTCACCCGCAGCTCCTCGTACTCCCGAATCGAGAAAGGATTCGAAAGAATCATCGAAAGAGGTTTCTGCTGGTAGAAGAAGTGTAGGGGCTAACCCATTCGGAGAGGAAGATGAAGATGAGAAGACGAAGACCAAAGAAAATGTAGTGAGCTTACTCCCGCTTCATAGATGCATTCTAACACTTCAATATCTAACTCTTTCGAGCTTTCTTCTTGTTTCGTCGCTAAGCTTCGTTGTACTAATTATTTCTGCCCTGCTAACAACAGTATCACATGAGATTCGATCTGTTGAATGCTTCATCGGATCGAAAATCATAGTTTTCGAAACTGAATATGAGGCCGTTTGCCTAAGGATCGAGCAAGGGCTGGCACAGCCCAAAAATGAAAAATCTCTCGTAATGTGTGATTTGGGGTTCTCGAGGGTGCTGAAGAACATGGGCATCGAGATTTTGCATTTTGACCCCTCGTCGGCTCCAGACGACGTCATGTCGAAATCGGACCCTTGGCTGCTACTCGGCTCTCGATATCGCTAAAATTAAGTGAGTATGGCCCCAGGGGTAGAATTGGACAGTGATCACGCCTGTTCACACCGTTTTTCATTTTTATCAAAAATGAATTTTTAAAATCGATTTTTTGACTCCTTTAAACCAGCTCCTGGCTTTTAGCATAGGGCGATGCGCCTTGAAGAGAGGATTTCAAAAATACCCATATGACCCCGAACAAGCGTCAGAGAAATGGGGGTGCTCCTGAGATGTGTGGATAAAACGGTCAGAATCAGAGGCGCATTCTTTGATCTACTCCCCAAGAGAGAGGAAGGCGAGATAGTGTGGTGGGATGAGAGAGCGCAGAGAGAAAGAGAGGGAGGTCACGGAGGAGGAGGGTAGATCAAAGGATGCGCCTCTGATTCTGACCGTTTTATCCACACATCTCAGGAGCACCCCCATTTCTCTGACGCTTGTTCGGTGTCATATGGGTATTTTTGAAATCCTCTCTTCAAGGCGCATCGCCCTATGCTAAAAGCTAGGAGCTGGTTTAAAGGAGTCGAAAAATCGATTTTAAAAATTCATTTTTGACAAAAATGAAAAATGAAGTGAACAGGCGTGATCACCGTCCAATTCTATCCCTGGGGCCATACTCACTTAATTTTAGCGATATCGAGAGCCGAGTAGCAGCCAAGGGTCCGATTTCGAGGTGACGTCGTCTGGAGCCGACGAGGGGTCAAAATGCAAAATGCCAATGCCCATGTTCTTCAGCTCCCTCGAGAACCCCAAATCACGCATTTCGAGAGATTTTTCATTTTTCGGCTGTGCCAGACCTATCCGGATCTGCTCGATCTTTAGGCAAACGGCCTCATATGTATCCTATTGATGATGCAATCCCATTGTAGGATAAGAAGTCGACGAATCCCTTCGATGAAGATGAAGACGAAGAGATCGATGCTGAGAAGATCGAGCACGAGATTGCAGGAGGAAGGAAGGTTTGAATGAGATTGATTCCCCTCTTCGTTGTGAGATTATCCGTTGTAGTCGTCTGTTCTATGCACGATAGTTTTCCCCCTTACGATGGCATGGAATGGGATTCGTCCCTTCCAAACCATCAGTTCTTCTTTTAATTTCAGTAGCTTCTAACGCTTCTCTCACCTTTCCTTCTGCATTTCACCACATCATCTCGTTTTCTTCCTTCGCTAGACCCGGTCACAGTAGCTCTTCCCTTCCTCTCCCCGGTTCTTTCGTCATTCTCAATTCCAAATGCCTTCCCTTCGCTTGGTTGTCCTTCACTGCATGATTCCATATCGATTGTCTCCCCTTCCCTTCCCTCAATTCACTCTGGCTAGATAAACATGATCCCTCTGTGTGGTTGGTGGTGATTGTGCATGGGAGGGGAAATGGGGAGCATTGCATCATCATTAGGAAAGGGAGAAATGGAAGAGATTGCAGGTAATGTATCTCGTTCGATCCACCCATGAGTACAAGGCTGTCGATACTGATGAATTGAGCTTCGCCAGTGGGGAATTGATTAAGGTGAGAGGGAGGGGGAAGGAGTTGAAGGGAGTATCTAGAGGATGAAGGGAGATGACTAACCAAGTGAATTAAAACGCGTTCTCTGTAAGAGCGGGATGATCACCTACAGGGGGTGGCACAATGCTTCAAAGTGGTCGGATTGAGCTCAAATTTGAAATGGGTGGTCCCTAGGGGTCGTACAAACATTCTACAACTTTGCATGATGATCATGCATGGTTCATGCAAAATTTTTATCTTTCTAGATAACCCCGCATGTGACCCCTCATTCGATAGAGCATCAAAAGTTATGCACACAGTTCGATTTTCATCCATTTTGAAGCAAAGGGAGCCGAGAAACATGAAAATATGTTATTTTTTCATGCTTTTTCATGGTTTTTGATTTTTAGAATCATGGAGACATCAAAAAAGCAAGAAATTTTTTCGCGTACTAGATGCGTCCTGCGATTCTCTATCGCGTAGTATTTTTTTCATATTTTATATCGGTCCTACTTTTTCGCATTTGCATGATTTGGAACGTGCATGCGTAGCGCAGGTTCGAATCCGCCTGCCCCCATGATCTTTTGCCAGACGTTTTTAACTACCTTTTCTTCACAAAACATTAATTATGATAGTTTTACAACATATCATGTTATTTTGAGTAAGCACATTATTCAAATTCGTCTGGCAAAAGATCATGCGGGCAGGCGGATTCGTACCTGCGCTACGCATGCACGTTACAAATCATGCAAATGCGAAAAAGTAGGACCGATATAAAATATGAAAAAAATACTACGCGATAGAGAATCGCAGGACGCATCTAGTACGCGAAAAAATATCTTGCTTTTTTGATGTCTTCATGATTCTAAAAATCAAAAACCAGGAAAAAGCATGAAAAAATTAACATATTTTCATGTTTCTCGGCTCCCTATGCTCCAAAATGGATGAAAATCGAACTGTGTGCATAACTTTTGATGCTCTATCGAATGAGGGGTCACATGAGAGGGTATCTTGAAAGATGAACTTTTGCATGAACTATGCATGATCATCATGTAAAGTTGTAGAATGTTTGTACGACCCCTAGGGACCTCCCATTTCAAATTTGAGCTCAATCCGACCACTTTGAAGCATTGTGCCACCCCTGTCCTGGTCTTACAGAGAACTCGTTTTAAGGTTCTTGAATCGAAGACAGAAGATAACCTAGACGATGGATGGAATATGGGAGTGACTGAAGATGGGTCTATCGGAGTCTTCCCTGAGAACTTCACCAAACGAGAATAATCAATCGATAACCAGTGACTACCGTAATCCCGGTTGTGCCTCCCGGAGAGAGTCTTCCCCACATTTCTGAATACCAAACTAACATTGTAAGAGCAGATAGAGTATAATTCACACACTATGTTATGTACGAGTTTCGCGTTTCTACTTTACAAATACAGTAATATTGCCTCTTGAATCTTCACTCTCTCAACCCAGTCTAATACCAAGTTCCATGTTTCCGCAATGTTTGAATGCTTTCAATGTGCAATTTATAAATCATTCTGATGACCTATTCACAGTGAGAAGCGATCGTTTCACTTCTGTCTATGGAGATACACATCGAATGAAAGAGATTGAGCATCTCTGTGAATATTAGAGTTTTAAAACTAAATTTTAAAATATACGAAGACGATTTTATATTTTCATTATTTATATCACATTCGAAAACACACACAAGCTAGAATGTAATTTTAAATTGACGAATTTAGAGCAGATACAATAGGAAGCAATAAGTAGGTGATTGACGGGTATTTTCTACTCATCTCTGAAGGAGGGTCTATTCGAGGGACAATTCACCACTTTCTTCGAATCATCTTCGGATGTCTCACTTCGAGAAGATTTCTCTTCGAATTCGTATCCTTCTTCGATACTTCAACGATTGTTTCATACTTGATCTTCTTCTTCAATTTCTCTTCGGTTGTCGAAAGAGATAAGTAGAACTCCTTCTCTTTCATTTCGAATTTCACTAGCTGAAATTAGATAGGCTGATTCATTATTTTCTTCGTTTTTTTTTAATTTAAAAATGTATTTAGCAAGCAATGTGGTTTTATATGAGCAGGATACGAGCACTTAGAGATTGACTATGATGCACTCACATTGCGTATCTCCATGATTTTGTGAGAAGGAATATCGATGCATGCATTGGATAGATCGAGATATGAGCATCTTCTCTTGAGAATGCGAATTGAAAGCAACTCGAGAAATATGACTGGCAAATTGGGAGTGTCCCAGAAGTTGGTGAGCCAATACGGGCCTGTGGAGGAAATAGAGAGTGCGTCCACTTTGGTAGCCACTTCTTCCAATAGGAATGCGTCTGAAATTGTGTGATTTAGATTAAATGAAATTCTAAGAAAAGGTAATCGTTGGAGTAATCGCCTACCTGGGAACTGAGAGTGGACATTGAGATGCAATTGGACGGCCGTTGAGTTGAGTTTGTCCATCGTTTGCAGAAGAAGATTTCTGAAATGAGTACTTTCCAATCTCCAGTTTATCCAGTTTTAGTTATTTCTTCATTGAAGCAATCTAAACCATACCTTTTCTGTTCCGATTCATCAAGGTCGAAGTACAGTTCTGGCACTGTTTTACCCTCGAAGAAATTTGAGAAGAGCGAGAAAGTTTGAAGAGTTTCGGGATAGAAATCCAACGATGCGCACTCCGTATCCTTCATCAGAGGAGTCAATCGATCGAAGAATGAGACTGTCTCAAACCGAGTCATCACTGTTGACATTCTCTGCAAAGAAAGATTCAACTTATTTCACGTTCTGTGATGTTCTGTGATTTATGATGGAAGAAAAGATTTCGAACTTACGAAATTCTTACCTTTGAGTAGAGATTGAATTGAGGAACACGATGATAATTGATGACAGATAACAAGAAGAGTTTAGATATAAGTCGTTCATTCTTCTCAACTCTGTTGAATGTGAAATCGATTGCGACTTCGTCTTTCATCTAAATATTATCTTCATTTCAATACAATCTACAATACCAAACCTCTCCATTGAGTGTGATGGAATCAAACGATATTCTCTGAGTTCCATTGAGTACTGTCACTTCTGCCAACTCTTTCGTTATCTTGCTGACCTGAAGGATAATGGATCAGAGAGCGATTCATAAAAAAGAAAACGCACTCTTCTCATAGCAACGAGAGATTCGCTGTCCATTTTTTCGAAGACGATTTCTAATAATTCGAATGGAAGACCGAGAAGAGAAAGAGCCATTGAACTGAAGAATGGGACTGTTAAATAATGTAGGAGATGAACATGTAGAACGGAATAAAATGAGCTGGAGGAAATGAGATGGGAATCAACTCATCCTGGCTATATATACTACTGAAATGATCGGAACTTCCAATGACAGATTAAGAACGGAAGTCTCAATATCCTCTTTTCACACGCTCTCTCGCCTCTTCCAGACAGTGATATTTACAGCCAGTCTAGTCAGCCAGCGGGTATGAATAGTGTTTCTATCGTTCCGGAAGATCACTGTCTCATTAAGAGACCATAAATTGTTAGAAGAAAATGGATCTGAAGAATGTATACTTCAAGCGTAGACGATTGATCTTTCTTGACTTCATTTTTGTAGATATCAAAATACTGTCCAGCACACAATTCACAGATTATTGGATCCTTCCCACTCAATTAGCATAGTTCATTGGCAGTCCTATCTGGATCGGGTCAAATCCTCCATTGACCCCCTACAGAGTGTGGATAGAAGGAGGAGTGACCCTTACACTGATATTTCCTCTCATTCCCTCCATTCCTCATTCATTCCATAATGAGAGGCCTCCTATGGTTGTCTCCTCTCTTCCTTCTTCTTTCCTTCTCAGATGCAAGAACTCTCAAACTTCTTCCCACTTCCAAGATCCCTACTAATATCTCTTCTATTCCCCTGACGACAACTACTCCCTTCTCTACTTCCACGGCAGATCAGTCATCCACCAATGGACCCACGACGACGGTTTCTCCACCAACTACCGCATCAATTCATACGACGGAACACACAACTGAATCTGCCATTCAACAACTTGTAGCGTTTACTGATTCATCTTCATCAAATGGAGTAAGCCAGACACATTAATAATGGATTATTGATTATTCATTTCACAATCGTCTCCTTTCAGGAACAAGTACTTGAGATCCTCAACAACGAGACCATTTCCCTCGACGAGTTCGATTTCTCTGATAACTCGACCACTGTCCTTCCAACCACAACAGTCGTTGCCCCGAAAGGAATGGTGAGAGAGAGAGAGAGAGCCTGCCAGAAAGTTGGCGGGAACCCTGTCAAGGTGTCACTCACTAGAACCTTACCAGACACTACAGACAAACGAGATGAAGTTGAGATGACCTAATTGCAGATTCGTCAGTGTCAGTGCACAGAAGTGCTTGACTGCAAATTGGAATCGAGGAATGAGACTGATAACTGCTTCGACCATTGTGATGAGCAACTTGGGGTATGGAAGATGTTTTCAATTGTTTTTCTCCTTTATCAGTGGGTGCACTTATCAATCCATCTCTCTCCTTGCCCTTATCAGTAATCTCCTTTCAGTTCCTTGGGAACGATACTCAATCGTATATAGACTGCTTCGAGAAGAATAAGGATGGAATAACCCATGCAGAGGAGTGTCTAGAGAGCGCTCTCTCGTCCTCGTCAGTCCTCCTTCCCTCTTCCCTCTCTGATCTTTGATCTCTCTCAGTTGTAATCCCTCTCTCACTGCTCAATTCCTCGAAGCGAGAGACCACGAAGAGTATCTCAATACTAAGTTCATCCTCAATAAGGAACCCAAGGTAACTCATTCTTCTATCCTTCTCTACACTCTCTCCTCTCATCATCTTTCAGAAGACCCGTCCTCTCCTTCACAAAACTCATCACGTTCTGGCAGGATTCCACGAGTTCTTCCATTGCACGAAGAATTGTATCCACAAGAGAATGAGGGGATGTCTGAGACAGAAGAAGTGAGTGGATGGGAAGTGATCCTTCATCAGTTCTCCCTCTTGTAGTTGTTCCATTCGTCTTCCTTCCGTCCCTTCATTCGGAGAGATTATGAGTAGCTGTGCCAAGAACCAAGTCAAAGTCTCGCGATCTCTCAGGTACTTCCTATTCTTCTCCCCTTATTACTCATACAGAATTGATCCGCCGGTTTCCTTAGTACAAAACTAAATAAAATCAATGCATTCTAGATCAACGTGCCAATGTCTCCTCCACAAGAAGAAACTGAAGCAATTGGCAGGAAGTTGTGCAGTGATGACTCCATTCAGAGTCAAGAACATCTGATCCATCCAATCGAATTCTTTCGCATCTTTGTACTTTTTTTCTATTTTCATTATAATCACATCATATTGGGTTTATTCTTTGTAATCAGATTCACTCTCACTGACTTGACATGGCGCATGAGAACGAGATTCCTTTCTACGGAGGGAACAGCTAACCAATCTATCCCTTATAGGGGTTAAGGCTTCCAGGCTCATCTCTTTATTTATTTTTCTTTGTTACCTTTACCTACATACTTTGCACTGAGAACTACAGAATCCCAATCAATTGTGAACGGGCTCCGCACAATCAATATTCGTTCGATGCATCTGTATTTCTTCTATTCAAACATTTCGATTTTTATTTCGTATTTCTTGTATGTACATTCATTATATTGCTACATTCAACGCTACCTCAACTATTCGACTCGGTTTCGAATTCATTCATCTTTTCATGTATGTACATAATACTCACACACACTCATCACCAAATGACTTGTAAGACTCATTCTTTGTCTGAATAAAGTTGTTCTCTTCTCCTCTGAACAACGAACTCTCGACTCTCTTCCACTTTCCCTTTCATCAGAGGAAGGGCCCATCTCTCTTCCCTCGATAGACCATGCCATTGAATGAGAGGGAGGTCGACCTCTCCTTCCCTCCTTGACTTCTTCTCTCTGCCATTTCCCCTCTAGGAAACGGTCGCAAGGGCGGAACGGAGGGAGGCAAGACTATCCGGTTGGAGGGAGGGAGGGAGGGAGGGGTATATAGGGAGGGAGTGAGGGAGAAGGGCGGGATTCAACCATGGAAGAAGATCCGAAACAGAGAAGGTCTCTTAGACCTGTTGCCTTCGCTGCTGTTGTATTCTCCACTGTGAGGTGAGTCACTCTTCCCCCCCCCCCCTCTCTCTCCCTCATCCTCTCCTCTTCCAGTTTGGCAGCATGTCTTGTCATGTTCCCCATGATTCTCCACTACGTCCAGACACTCGAGAGCTCCATTCAGATGGATCTAGACTTCTGCCAGGTACGTTATTCCGTTTTATTCGACTTTCCTACTGTATCAGTTGATTGAAGATCGTTTCATCATTTACGCGTTTTTTTTCTTTCAGTCTCGAGCTCGCGATCTCTGGAAGGAAATGCTCGATATTCGCACTGGAGGACAGAAGGACTCAGCCAAACTCGCGAGAATCGTCATGGCTCAGGTTCTGATCATGACTCAGTTGACTCACTACCGTACTCTTACCGTACTTCTTGCTGGAACAATCCCTTTTCAGCGTCGTTTGACGAAGAGAGACACTCTGGATGAGTACTGGGATCGTCGTCTACAGGATCAGGCACTCAGAGATCAACCTTATGACTCGCCCGTTCAGAGGTACGGTAGGATTGATTAGAGGGATGATCGAGAACTGAGTTTTCTCCCTCTTCAGACCAGCGAACGTGGCCTCTGATTACGGTGTCTACCGTCCCAAGGAGGATCACTTCGTGGAGGGATTCAGTTCAGGAGCAGGACAGGGATGTGAGTCATTATCGATTTATCGATTGATTCGAGATAATACTCTATACTTCTTCACAATCACTATATTCCTACTGCAGGTTGCACGTGTCATCGTGGAGCTCCCGGTCCCGCAGGAATGCCTGGCAGAGACGGAGCTGATGGAGTGGATGGAGAGCCAGGAGCCATCGGACCTCCCGGAGCGCCCGCCCCTCCCGGTCCCGATCCTTCTTCCCTCTTCCCCGAACAGTGCCCATGCGAAGCTCCCCAAGGAGAAGCAGGACCCAAGGGAGCCCCAGGACCCGACGGACAGCCCGGACCTCCCGGATCACCCGGTGACGATGGAAAGCCAGGAGATCAGGGACCGAGAGGAGTACCCGGTATGCCCGGCCAGCCTGGACAGCCCGGAAGACCCGGTTCACCTGGAGAGCCGGGAGAATACCGAACTGAAGTTGGACCTCCTGGAAGACCCGGAGCTCCCGGCAGACCTGGTGCCCCCGGATCTACTGGAGCTCCCGGACAGCCTGGACCTGACGGAAAGCCCGGACCCCAGGGACCGAATGGCCAGCCCGGTCCTCCCGGTCAGCCTGGTCAGAATGGAGCTCCCGGAGGTCCAGGAAGACAGGGAGACTCGGGCAGAGGAGGATCTTGCGATCACTGCCCTCCTGCGAGACTCGCTCCCGGTTATTGAGAAGAGAAGAGAAGGAAGAAATGATCTCGTAACCAGAATGATAAACAATGCTGTCAAATCCGGCTGTTGTTGTAACAAAACTGTAAATGCACTTAATCGTCGATTGTTTTTTTCAACAAACCCTGTAATATGATACGACTCGATGATTAGGAAGTGATCCAACATGCTAGTTGTCAGAAGCACCCCTTTATTTCAAAGACCGTTCGCTGCAAATTGAATTAGTGGCAACACCCGGCACCTCTAATATTTTCTCATGCACTCATTAAATGTTCACACGCTCTTGCACTCCCTTCAGAAATCAGTGCCTGTCTCGAACAGGTTCCTCCCTTTTGGGGAGAGATTATTCGAGGGAGGGCCTTAGTTAGATGAGAGGGGGAAGGATTGGAAGGAGAAGAGAGAAGTGGTAGGCTATGAGAGGAGATGGGACAATGAGACTCCAAATGTCATGCGCTAATATCTGAGGAAGTAGATGAGTAATCGAGTGGAAAGACAGGAGAGACAGTGGGGGAATGGAGTGAATGCGATAAAAGAGGGAGAAGGAAGAGGACAGAACTTCCAGGCGAAAACGAAAGGAGAAAACTTCTGGTCACTCAACAAGTCCGAGAGGGAAAACTATCGTACGAAGAGAAGAGAATGACGAAACTAAATGGTCAATCCCTCATCTGCATCGATAGAGTCAACGTGCGAAGTTAGCGATGGATTTGAGAGAGTACTTTATCCATTTGATGCCACGAACAGAATATGAATTGGGGGAAAAAATGGAGAACAAAAGTTGAAATGATAGAAGAAAGGATGGGTTAGCCTCATAGCTAGAAAGGATGTTGTGATATACCATGAAATAGAGAGGAACAAATAAGAGGAGAAATGGTCGAGAGAAGACACGAAAACATTAGAGAGCGACAAAAGCAGGGATAGGAGAGAGTGAGTGTGCGAAATGAAGAGTAACTTTAGGATGAGCAGTCCAACTCATGGAATGAGAACATCCAAAGTCTCAAGAGCGAAGGATCACATTTAAAGCTAAAGTGTGAACATTTATAGGTTAAATTAAGGTATTTAAATTTTAGAATTGAGAAGTGAAAGATGATACATTTCTATGTAGTTGCAGCTAGATACTCGAAGTAAAACTTAATTCAAATTGTAGAGAAAGCATTCAATGTTTCAAGTTGTACGCTCTAATGACCTTTAGACGAAAATTATAACAGCAAATTTGCTCGTGCTTCTTTCAGAACTACCGTAGTTGACTAGAGGGAGAAGGGGGCGAAATAAAGGGAATGGAGGGAGGATCTCCCTACTCCTTTGCCAAACCTCCCATTCATTATCTCACCTTCGAACTTACAAGCACATTCATGTTCACAGCAAGCTTAATTCATTTCTATATCGTATCGGGCCTTCCTTCTCTGTGTTACATGGAGTCTGTATTTGCTGATTGGATGACAGTAAAACAGTTGGAAGTCCTTTCTCAATGGAAACCTTTCGCAAACTCTTTGAAGCAAGAATACTAATAGCAAAGACTTCTCTTTCTAATATCGATCGATCATTCCCCCCTCCCCCTTTATCCCGAAGTCTCTTTACCACGATACTCACTCCTTTAGACTCCCCATCTCTCCCTTCCTCTCCCTCCTCTCTCCCTTCCTCTCCCTCTCCTCCTCCTCCTCCCTTTCATTTGAGTGATCTCCCATTCACCGTGCCTTTTCGCCCTCCAGTCTCAGACGTATCACAATTGCTTCCCACTTCACTCCAACCATATCCCCAATCGATTCACAATGGGAGGCTGTCTATCATCGATCCGTGCCCATATCACTCGCTGTTTTCGTCCATCTCCTTCTTCTCATCTCAGCACTACCGTAACCCCCTCTCCCTCTAACTCTTCCATTTCTTCTTCGATCGACGATTGCTCTGAAGCTTTCGCTTCTTCTTCATCCTCCAATCCGTCTCTTCGTCCTCACTATAACCATCATCTCTTCTCTTGGGATCAAGATGGAGCCTTCCAGAGATCTTTGGCGGCAGAAGTAGCGGTCCTTCCCTCTTTCTCTATTCCCTTCGTCGTCCCTTCTGCTCCTCCCATCAATTCCTTCGACGATGAGAACGAAGACGATACATTCTTTCCCATGGATGACATCTAAACGACGGACTCTCCATTCCCGGTTGTGAGTAGCAGATCTGTTTTCGTTTCTCATCCGTTGTGCTATAACCTTTCATTCCCCATGACTTCCATGATTGCTCTGGTCTTGTAACTATGCAATGAATAACAAGAAGTAAACGGAT